>JAYRBW010154131.1:0-14103 GCA_036023295.1 Invenusta paracnida | reverse complement strand
AAGGACGGAGAGGATCAGGATTCTCTCTAAAGGCCTCGCGTACCGCCTGTATTCCGTCTGATGTTGGAATATTAGTAGGAGAGGAGAGGAGAGGAGAGGAGATCTACCTCTATAAAATACGGATTCTGAACCCCTCTAATTGACAAAAAAGAAAAAAATCAGATAATTGCCGAACTAATTTTCAGTGTAATTTTTGTAAGGGAAACATTAATAATGAAAAATAGGTAGTTTAGAAAGCAAAGGACATACATTATTTATGATGCAATAATGACAATGAGTAAATACAGCAATAAAAGTATAACTATAAACAGAATGTAAACAGCAGATTAAGATAATCGACTAGGACATTGAAGTTCTTTATGTTCTTATTACGTAAAAAGCTAATACGTAACTGGATATCAAAATTAGAATTATAAAGTTCATTATACACAATATGTTTCAGTAAATTGTTAATATTATAAGGTAAAGTAACAGAAATTATGTTATTTGAATTGTTAGAGTTACAAACAGTGTTACAGCCCTGAGGCGATAGAGAATCGCAGCACACAATATATTGGTGTTCGATCCGGCAACGATTAGACATATATTTAGCACTAAAATCAATTGCAATAAATTTAAAATTAGAAATACAATGAAAGTAAGACTGAAAATGAATACTAATAGGGATATCTCTAGAATTTCGAATATCTCTGATGTGAGAAGAAATACGAGAACGAAGGGGTTGAGAAGTTTCGCCTATGTAAATGAGGCCACAAATTGTACACATAAATAAGTAAATAGCACCAATCGTTTACAATCTAATCTTTTAAGGATCCTATATTTGGAACCCAAAGTGTCAATATAAAAATTAGAAAAGCTAAATTATTACAATAAACACAAAAAGATCTTTTACAAGAAATAAAATCAAAAGAAAAAGTCCTAAAGTTAATCTTAAAGAGAAAAAGGCTTCATATTTAAGAGTCCATAAAGTACGCTAGGAAAAACGAAATAACTTGGATAAAGTACCCTTGATTAAGCCGAAACTTAAAACAGAAGCTGCATGCTTGATTAAAAACTAAAACGGGATGAAGATCTCCTAGCCAATCTCTGGATCTAGGATTTAATCATAGACAAAGGGATACGACGAAGATGAAAGGACAATTTTGGTAATGTTTTATGAGAATTCATAGTTTAGAAAAATGACAAAAGAAATATTTATGACAGAATCTTTATGAATAGACAAGTCCAAAAATTGTACAGAACGATAATTAATAGTAGCTTCCACTTGAATATCACGATCAATGGAGTTTATAAAATTGATAAATTTGAGAAGCTCCTCTTCTGAGTGAAGCCAAATTTTAAAAACATCATCCAAAAATATTTTCCATAAATACGGAGATCAAGATAATGAAGATAAAATAGTAGCCTCCCATTTCTGAAGAAAAATATTCGCTTACGATAGGGCAAATTTTCTTCCCATTGCAGTGCCCATGGTTTGTAGATACTAGCAGTTATTAAATTCGAAATCATTCCAACAAAGTCCGAGCTTAAGTAAATTCAAGATAGCTCCGTCTGGCTTAGATATATCTGGATGGGCTTTAAAAGCGTCTCTCACAGCACTGATTCCTTTGCTGAAAGGAATATTGGTATACAATAACAATATCCAAAGTAAATGCAGGAAAGCAAGTATACTCTTAAAACTATTCTTTGCAATGTAACAACAATTTAGTGAACACATTTCTCAAAGTAAATATTGAAATAACAATATTGATACTTGACAATACGATACAATATTGATACCTATAGAAATTGAAGGTATACCTTAAATGTCTAGAATGAAATTATGAGTATCACGAACGACCAGCTCGTTTAATTTAACCAGAGGTTGGAAAAAAAATCTATTAAACTTTGAAACTGCTGAAAATTCTGAATCACAATCGGAGATAATAGCTGTCACCCCGGAGAAATGAGGTAAGGAACAGTCCAAAGATTAATCGGTTTGTGGATTTTAGGTAAAATTGATAAGAAGCGAGTTTTTTAGGAAGAGGAAGAGTATAGATAATCCATTTCTCTTTTGTTAATGTATAATTTTTTGTATAAATCTGATATTATATTCCGAATCCTTAGGGCGGTGAAGGAATGAATAGATTTATCCAGTTTCTTATAAATTTATGCATTATAGACAATTGGCGATTTCCCTCCAAAATATAGTCTAATTTATTCATAATAATCCACGAAGAGCCTTTTTCCGCCAGTTTGATAACGATGTCTTTATGGGAATGGAGATATTCCATGCGATCACGGATAGAGCCCGAAATATTATCTTGTATTTTAAGACGAGAATTCTTAAAATTGAAAAAATGTCTTTTCAGTCGATCACAAAAATTAACGATAGGAGAGAATAATACAGAATCTGGAACACATGGGATGCGGCGCTTAGGAAGATTGAGACGTGGACGCAAGAAAGATGAAAATGATTTAGTAGAAGCCAGTTTTACTTTATTTATAAAAAGTTCTAGATGATCCATTAAGGTGGAGGACGAACAATATCTCATCGGAAAAAGAATTACGGTTTTAGGATAGTTAAATAAACTGAAGTCGTGAGAATTCAAGAAAATATCAGACAAGTTTAATACGGAAACATTTTCATAGTATTCTTTGGGAATTCTGATATTTAGTTTTAAAAATGTGGGATCCATTTCTTTAAAATTAGAGAGGCAGTTTTATCTGTCCAAGAGATGTTGTCTTCTTTTGTGTCAAAGAGGACACATCGATAAGATTCAAAGTACAAAGGCTTGTGGTTTTTTCGATAAATATCTGATCAATTTCTGAAGATTATTTAGGGTAAAATATCCAATGACTGGGAGAAATCAATATTAGGATGACATAATACTGCGTTCGGGAAAATAAGTGCTGACCGCTTAAGAAGCTTTTCAAGAGAATGAGAAGAGGATGCCTCAGTGGTCGCCAAGCCAATCACGCTCTCCTAACATATTCAAGCTATTTGTGCATACGATAATTCCACAATCAGCAGCAGCCAGAGCTACTATCGTGTACTACAGCAGCTCCGAGACTATCGTTGTCACTAATAAACTACCTTTCATTTAACAACTTGTCTTGATTCACTGCCATCCTAATTAAAATACTATTATTGTTATTATATTAAACTTTAACGTGAAAGAAACTCGATATATATATGTAGATTCATCAATGTCATAGAGTAATTATCATATGGTCAACTACTCTAATTATTTACTCGATGCTCAATGTTTAAAAATACTAACCCTTTACACTAACCTTTTCTAGTCTAACAAATTTTATTAGATCTGAGCCAATATTAATCTTTAAAATATATTTAAAAAATTCAAAAGTTTCTAAATTATTTAATAAGTATAGGCTTACAAATCGCGGACTACGTTATTTGCAGTCCCCTAATAAAAGTATTCCATATGTTTCCAATTTAGTTATTTCTCGGAATTCTATGGTGTTTTTATTCCAAAGATTATATGAGAATGTTCTTCTAATATTCTCCGACAATCTTTGGTTTATTCATTTAATTGTACAGAAGATACTTAATTTTTTTGTGTGAAAATTACATAACTTGCTCTAACTAATGAATAGTTTTGGAAAATAATATTTCATAATTAAACCTTATTGAATAAAGTAAAGTATGTGGAATTTCTTCTTAAATGGAACAGCTTAAACAAAGATTATATAAGAATGTCATTTTTATATTATAAAAGAGCTGAAATGTAAAAATTTCAATAGTTTTACATTTTATTATATATTTAATTAATTGTAAAATATCAAGGAATTGTTCAGTCTACTACTACTTGAAATATCAGTAGTATGACTTTATATTTTATATTTAGTATTTTTACGAATTCAAAGTATAGTTTACAATCTTTTTTATTATAAGCTTTACGCTTTTAGCTTTATTGTCAAAAAGTATAAGGGTTAGAGACAATTGAATTAAACTTACATAATTGAGCAATAAATAATAATTAAATATTTAAGAAATATCTAGAAAATATATTTCTCAAAATATAAAACGTAAATATAAAATGATAATTTTATAAACGGGAAATCGTCCAAATAGTAGGTACCTACACTTTAGAAATATATTGAATAATAATGTAGATATATTATTTGTGGTAGTTTTAGTAGTATATATCTACAGCTGGTACATTTAAAATATATTTGAGAGATGCGGTGATATAATGTTATATCTTTATAATTGTCAAAAATTACCATGCCCATCCGGATATCCATGCCTTCATCGTTTTGATAATGAATATATTGAAGAAAATAAATGTTTAGAATTGTATTGACTTTTTTAGAATATTTTTCTTTGAATGTCACGATGTTGCACGAATATAGTTATTAAATACAGGGTAAATGTATTAATAATTTGGACAACTATTTCTAAAATTAAACTGTAAAGTAAAGTAATAATTTACCACGATCTATTATCCTTGAAAAATTTTGCATGATCATTTAAACTATCCTGAATTATTACGTACATTTTTATTAAATAGTGTTTATTAATTTAATAATAATTTTTATATTAATATTAATAATATATATAACGTAATATAAATGTGTCTATATCTGGAAATATCATGACAATTTTATTTTGTGGCTATAAAATACATGATATCATATATTTTTACATAAAATTATTAACGTACACTTTAACTTTAAGATATTTTACATATGTTATTCTATTTTTGGCTAAAAAGTTTTATATCAATGTTGGAAATTTTAATATAATTCTTTGCTATTTCTATAATTTCTATATTAAATTTAATAAGAAATGTTAAATGATTTCTAGTTTGTAGAAATTAATATTTTTATTACCAACTTTAAAAAATTATCGACATGAAAATAGAAAATTTGAGCAAAACGAATTTGTTTTCTCGTGTCTATAAGTAACTCCAACATTATAAAAAACTAAAAAGAAAACTATGAAGCAGTGTTTCATGATTGAAGTATATAAGCATGAATCTTTGCCAAAACCTGTTTTTACAGCCCCAGCGGAAAGTAACGAGGCCCCCGTGGTATTAAAAAACAAAAACAATTTTAAGTTTATGTCAAAATACATGAACTATTTTTAATCAACATAATATCATACACATACAGTATAGAATTCCCAATGATGGCCAATCACCTTCGCGTTCAGCTCTTACAAAAGCTAACATGATGAAGAATGGTTTCACCAAGCTATTTAGCCAAGAGCGAGCTGTTCTGCTTTTATCAGCTGCGGTTTCCAGACATTTCAACAAATCCTCGTAACTTTCGGTCCTGTTGATGACATAACGTAAAATTGCTTCTGTTACTAACCGTAATGCCTCGAGATTCTGTGGGAACTCTTACCGTGTCAACATCTTTGCCACTCCTCCGAACGATGACTGCAGAATATCTTCTATAGACCACTGTTGGCCATTAATATTCCGATACATCCAATGTAACTCATCAACATATGCATTCCGCCAAGTCGAGGTATAAATTCTGCGAATTCTGTAAGATTTTACCACATAATATTCACTGCTATTTTGTACAGTTGTTGTTCATTAGTGAAGACAACATTGATGAGGCCCACATGCTATTTTTGGCTTATCCATAAATAGTAGATATAAAATGTATATTAATAGGCTAATTGAACCTATGTTTCTATTCGACTCTAATACATTTAAATGCTGTAAATAGCTTAGTTTAGCCGCAAGACGCTATTATAATATTATTTTGGACGCCGTTTTAAAATATGACGTCATAGATAGTGAACTCAATTATAAAATTGTTTGATATAAATAAATTGGTTTTCATTGTATTTATTGACCCTCTAAATATAGGTATAGACATCAAAATTATTGACATTGAACTCGAGATATTGATAAAAATATATTTTTAAGTAATGGCGGCATAAAAGTACATTTTGTGAAAATTTCTCAAGGGTGACAAGGTGTCATCAACTGGATTCGGAATCAGTACGATTTTCTGATATAGAAAGTACAAAAAAACTTTAGGAGGACGGCAAAAAAAGGTTCAGGGAAAAATCGCCGTTTGACCGCAGGACCATTATTAGCGGTAAGAATTTCTTTCAATATTTGGCTATGATTTTTGAGTTTTAAGGTTTTACGTTTTGATTTTGGCGTTTGACTGATTTTATTGATACTTTTATTTTAATCATCTGAAAGAAATCTCTTGGCAACATATTTAAATGAGCAAATGTATTGGATCATGAAAATATGGAATAATGTAAATATATATATCAAAACAAAAACGACAGGGTCGCAAAAAGGAAACCAAGTAACGAGCTCCTCAAAAGCAAAACGTTTAAACATTATGTTACTATATTATCTATGTCTTCGCATTTTAAAAGCAAACAATACAATAATTAACACTTGGCGCTCTTCCTATCAATTTATTTAATGGCTGTACTATATATATCATCAATATCATTTTAAATTTTGAGAAACTCGTTTTTTTAGTTGTTTTTGTTTTGATATCAATTACATTTTTTGCGAAATATTACTATTGAAATAATTAAAAATTTGCAAGGTAAATTAAAAAATTAAAATTATCTAAAAATCATGAAATAGTGTAAAAAATTTCAGGATTGCTTGACATAAAACATCGTTAATGTGATTAATATCCATAAATATTTTTCCTAAATATTGAATAATATGAATAATATGAATATATATATTTAATATACATATGTTAATATAAAGTGGAAAATAAAAAAATAAGCAAACAAAAATTAAAGAAATAATAATTAATCGTGTCAAACATTTACAGAAACTAATTTATATTCAGTTAAATTTTATCATATTAATTTTAATCGTAAATATGATTGATTTCCAAAAGAATTGTTGATTTCTTTATAAAATGAGTTATACCAATTTTGTTGTTTATATTTAAACGTTTGGATATGGAAATATACATAATACATGAGTTTAACAAAATAACAACCTAAACATATTTAGCTGTATCAACATTGTTCGCTTTACTTTGAAATAGTTATATTTTTTAATCTCATATGGTTGTTTGCCTAATGTGTAATTTTCACTTGTGCGTTTTATTTATAATATATTGTTAAGTAAGGCTGTTGTACCTACTGCTTTTATTGATACAATTTCTACGATTATTAAGAAAAGAACTATCTAAAAAAACGACTGTGTCACAAAAATGAAAGTCAAGAATCGAGCTCCTTGTAAGAAAAAATTGAAATGATATTGATGATATGAAGTAAAGCCATTAGAGAAATTGCTATAAAAAGCACGCCAAGATTCAAAAAACAAAATGCTAGAATTATAATGATGATACATAATATAGTACAGCCATCGAAAAAATTGATATAAACATGGCGCCAAGATGTAATTGTTACAATACTTTCTGTTTAAAAAATACAAATGTATAGATCAATATGCAACATAGGTATACGTCTAAACTGTAAAAATTAAAAAAATATGACAAGAAAAATTACGTGTTTGTGTGTTATTTTTAATAAACTGAGATTATATCCTCTTATATACCAAATATGCATTTTTTCAACATTCGTATTACTATATTGCAATTGAGAAGAAGTATTATTTGGAAATATTTGTACATGGTTTCAAAATAATCTATATTTAAAATATACATCATACATATAAATGTATATGACATCGCATAATATATTACATTATGCCAATCATCATTTTAACTAGAATTAAATATATGCTAGGCTTGATAATAAACACATATTATATCATTTATTATGGGAAATACCTACCTTCATAGGTAAATGTTTGGGATATTCAGAATGGAGTATATTATTGTAATATTTATATTTATTATTAATTATTAATATTATAAATAATTAGTATATTACTATTGACATAGAAAAAAGTATTCATACTGTATAGATGATGGCTCCCCAAGAAATGTATTGTCATATGATTAATTATAATATGACAATAAATGTAGTATGGATCAAATTGCCCCCAACATCTAATATGACATAAATAATTAGCTTATTTTGATTTCAAAATATAGTCAAGCATTAAAATGGCAGCATATAAAAATTTATCTAAAAGAAAAAAGTTTTCCTCCAAATTGTTTCTTTGTTCGCTAACGCAGATTTAGATGAGATTTTGAGCTATTATAAACTTCGTTACATATAAAAGCAAAAAGAAATTTTAAATTTAAATTTCAAGGCTAATCTTCCCTTCAATAGAATTTATGCACTACAGTACTCATATTTATATAAAGTTTAATCGGAAAGATTAAATCAATTTCATCTGCCAAACTAAAAATCAAGGTATTTTCATAGAGTTCTAAGATTTTCTAAATTCTTTTTTTCAAACATATCATTTACGTATATACAATAAAGTGATGAAAGATGATGTTTAACCAGAAAGTTATTTTATTGATAATAAATATGTTTATTCATTGACAACCTTGTATGACGTATATATTAATTACTAAAAGTATAATGTCTCATTCGTCCTTCTTATGTTCGGTATGTTCCGTTGATATAATGAACAAGTTTGGAGCTCTCTCTGTAAAAACAAAACGTATTCAATGAAAACATTAATTAAAGTAGAAAATATAACTAGCTTTTACACTAAGGACAAAACAAATGTTCGAACATTTTATTTAGTATTGTTTTTTACTAGTTATCAATATAAAATATACGCCAAATTATTGTTAAAATATTCAAAGTTTGTAAATTCAAAGGTTACATGATAAATACATGAAAAAGTGGAAAAGCCCGTGATATAATTAATTATTATTAAAAATCTGCTAAATGCCGAAAACTAACTAATGTGGTCACATACTCCAATATAGTTATAAACAATGGTTCCTGCCACATTCTAACGACAAGCATATATCTTCAATATCAACAAAGCACATTTCTCACTAATCGCATATTCGGAGGCTTTCAACACAAGTTTGACTGTATCCAGAGAATATTCTGTGCTGCATGCATTTCATTCGTTAATTCATATGCTAATATTAAAGACTATTTATCAAAATAATTCCCATTTTCAAAAGATTTTCAATTTTCTTCTCAGTTGAATTTAAAAATTACAATCCACTTGATTAAAACATAGACATGATCTAGAATTTATTAATTTTAATTTTAATTTTATAAAAAATATGTTATGTACATATACCTAGAAACTTACTTTGAAGTATTCTGATGTACAATTAATATTCCAAACCATCTGAAGAAAGTCCTCGTGAACGTTTTCCACTGGAAAGAAAAAAAATGAATAAATATGAAACTACTTTAACGTGCGGTTAAACTGCAGCTTCGAATATTGTTTCTATATTTACAATACTTCTGTAAAATAAGTTTGAATAAATGCACATTATTATTATTTCTTATGTATAGTTAGATGTACATTTAATATTTCTGTTATGATATACTTATTATATATTATGCAGATAGTTCTTCTAGTTCTGGTTCAAAAATACTATTTATATAATATGTCTATTGAGGAGTTGTTCGTCAAAGATATTGTGTAATAATATATTAAAATTTTGCCCTTATGAATTTTACATAAACACGTTGTAAATGTTAGTCACAGTAAAATCAATGAAATGAATTTGTATAATATAATATAATTAAAATAGTCAAACGTATTTTTATTAACTACTAATTAATCAAATAAATTCTAGTTTAGTAAGTAATGTAATAATACAGCTATCGTTAAAAAAATTAATAGTTGAGTGGTATAAAGTAGAAGTAATACAAGAATTATCTACTGATTTAATTTCGCATGTATTGGAAACACGGAAATTGTCTTCCTCATAATGGAATCTAATAACATTAATCATTTTTAATAAATTAAATGTTTGAGACATACTCGTAAATTTAAATCAGTAATAATACCAAATGAAATTAAGAAAGGAACTTATTTCCCAATTAGTTTCGTAGACAAAATTACACTTTGTTAAAGTTTATTTAAAATTAGAACTCTTCAATTACAGGAAACAAAGAAAGATATTATAAATATAACCACACAATTTGGACAAAAATATATTTTTTATGTATCATCTATTAAATAATACTTTTTACCTTATGAATATTAAATAACCTAGAGTCTGTCAAATTTGATAACGCTATAAATTGGATGATTTCGTAAAATATAAAAAAAGGAAATAGCAAAATTGATCGATACCTATAGTCTAACGGATTATTTATAACAGGGAGATGGAATATTATACAATAGTGTTATTGCGATGCCGTTACTCATCCGTATTTATTGTTTGATTTCAATATCTAGTTAATTATTATGTCTTCAAAAAAGTCAATGGGTATCTTTGGTAACAGCTAACCGAATCGTACAATCATATGTTTACATTTATTAATTTCTATGCGTCAGAATAATAATTATAAATTGTAATAATTTAGTGATTGTTATTAAGTTAAAAGTTAAATTTTTAACAATATTAATTCGACAAAATTTGCTAAGTAATAGTTCTGTAAATTTTTTTTCCTGTTTTAAGTATTATTAAGAGCTTCTATTATTGCCTTTTTTGCATTTTGTTATAAAAGTCTGCTAATTATCTACCTATTATCATCTGCAACTAATATGCGTATTTATTTATTTTTTACATTGTTACAAATTACTGACATAAATACCTATTTTAATTTGTAATTTAACTTTTTTGGTGACCAACTTGATTAGGTGAACCTGCATTTGGCCCGATGGACAAATATTCTGTACATAAATTAATTATATCTCTTAATTTTTTCTTTTATCCTAAATAAACGTATCATTTTTATTAAATCCATTAGGCTAACTTTAATTAGCATCAAAATTATTCCACAATTTCGTCTATTTTCAAGATTTTGTAGTAATTTTTATTGAATTTAAAATTTACTTTCCATTGTAGTATATTTTGATAATTTTGACTTGCTAAAAATTTAGTTTTGACATTTATGTTATTGGCTTGATATTCAAATACATATCCAATTCTATGGAATACAGCATTTATTGGCTGAAGATATATTGTGTAAACATTTCATCTTATAAAATATGCTAACAAATATATACTTATTAAGGAGTTATATAAGCATTGTACTCAATTACTTTATATAAAAATCTATCTGGTATTTAAATAGTAAGTTGAGAAATATGTTCATCCATTATTAATAGTGTTTACATAATTAATGGTTGAACAAAAATAGAAAAATACGCAAATAAGAAAACTCAAGAGGCAGTAATTATGAAATATTTGAGCTCTAACAATATGCATATATAGCTTTGTAAAAAAATAAATGTCAATAAGTCGATTCTATTCAATATATTTAGAAATATTTCTGCGCAATAAAACAAGACAGGGCTTGAAATATTTAATTTCACTGGCATCAATTAAAGACGTCAAAGTCACAGTTTTCAATATGTGAACAAAGTGATAGAAAATTTATGCGGCCAATTCGATGAAAGAAGAAGAAAAAGAGTGTTACAGTAAACAACTGATTGACCAAATCGTGTTTTCCAAGACAGTAAACATAGGCCATGTTCGAGAGAAGAGCGGAATCCTTCAGAACCTTGAGTCTTCAGGTTTCATATAGCTCATTTTAAATTGCATTATTTTAGGGCGTATAGAGTAAAGGACAAAACCTTCCTTACAAAAATTGAATTTATAGTCAATGATATACATGCAATAATTCCGAGGATAATATACTACATATGATGTGGAATAACCAAATAATAACGTATTGAATACTAATTCTTAGATAGTTCTTACCTGTAATATGTGAAATAGGTACTTATGAAAAATGAAAAATGAACAGTTGCACTCTTTCATGAAACACAATTACTTTTATAACTTTTGATAACAATTAATTTGACATGTTAGATAATAACGTGTAATGAAACTTGTATAATTCATTCGAATTATAAGCGCACCATATATATTTATATCAAAATATGTAATTGATAAAAGATTTGACTGACTATGTTTATTGAGTAGGTATATAACTAAACGTTAAACACAGATTGAGCTTCTTCTAAGAAAGTTTTGTGTCTAACTCTGTATAAACACGCACATCTTTTGAATGTTTTAATAATTAATTCTGTCAAATTAAAGATTTTTGCTAAATGTTCGCACATATATCATTTCTAATTTTATTACAAGTTCTGAACAATAATTATTAGAAGAAAAATTATGTAGAGGTGCTTGCAATAATAGAAATATAATTTTCATATTAATTATTTTCATTATTAAATTAAAAATATGTATTTTTTATTTATATTTTTATTTATAGAATATTGAAACATTAACATAATCCAGTTGTCAACACAATTGAATTTAATATTTTTTCTTAACATTATAATGGGAGAAAATATTAGAACAGTATGAAGTTTTAACATATATTATGAACCTTAAATCAATAGAGCTTGATTTATTGACACGGACTATTTTAAGGTCACAATATGGGACAAAATACATACGTACCTAATACGATCTGTTCTCATTATTGATACTAACAAAATGATGCACACATTTATTTCATAAAGATTGATTATAATGACATATTTTAATTTATCATTTATCATTTCGTCATAGAGTTCATTTTAAACAGAATTAACAATTAGGTTTATTTTTTAAATTTTTATAAAAGATAATTGACTCAGAGAATTAGTGGTGAATAATAATTGGCATAATGAGCCATAATGGATAACGATTGCATGTTTGATAAACAACAAAGACCTTAACTACAAGCATTAGTTTGTTATATCTATTCAAAGAAGAATTTCATTTACTTTGTTTGCTTGTGAGATTTCGATATATATTTGGATTTATTTAAATAGTACCTGTAATTATCTATATTTAAATACTGAGTAATATGCGAATAGCCTCAAAGAATATAATATCTTAATAGAATTTAGAAACTAGAATAATGCGCTTTATCCCGCTTTCGATAAATACATGTTCAAAATTGCATGAAATCTTCCCATAGCCATCTAATAAAGCTCATATTAATAAGTTCACGTTAGTTATCATCCAAAGATAATATTTAGTATGACAATAAAAAATATATATTTCGTGTAAGTGAGCTATAATAAAGACAAAATCGTAAGAATGTCAAGCATGCTTGAAATATAAACAATAACCTATATGTAAAATAAATTAGGATGAAAAAATATGCAATTACTTCAATAATTCAATATTCAATATTCAGGACTGCAAGATTGCGATATGGCCTTTAAATACATAACTGCAAAAAATACAATGAACAGAGTAATTAATCAAATTAATTACTCGATGTTCTATTTGTTTTGAAAAATAGTACTGACTATATACATAACGCTTTGGCGAATATAAGTGTAGTTTTTATTGTTTTCAACGAAATAGATAAAACATAAAGATCTTTGATCTCTTATTTCAGAGAGTTTATATATATATTGTGGTTGATCATGAATTAATATGTTCGATAGATCTTTCTTAATCAATGTTCTTTGATAAAGGCAGTAGATATGGAAGTGGATCTGTTTACTGATTTGTTTGTTTTAATGCTAAATAATTTACTAGAAATAATGAATAGCAGAAACGAAAAAGATATTTCAAATTTGAACCTCACAAATAATTATCATATCACAAAAAAACGCTTGCATATGTACATATAATATCAAAGCAGGAATAAATACAGTTACATTTAAAATATTGCTACATCTATTGCAGTTTCATTTAGGGAACTGATCTTTTTATTGTAAACAAGTATATAACATAAAATATAATTTTAATACATTTTACAATAATAAATTTAATGTTATCCACTAATACGAATACATTTTAAATAAAGCATTCGAACAATAATAAATAATCATGATATGAAATATATAATACACTGTAAAAGCAATTAAGAAAAGTAAGCATTAGGTATAACAATTTAGGAATTCGTATATAGTTTAGTTGAAAATGAAATGAATTATAATAAAGTAGCATAATATTGAAACCATAAATCTATAATTGATATGAGTATTTGTAATTACTGTTATATCTGATTTACTATTGAACATAAGTAGTATGGAGGTGTCTTACGATCACAATTGCGTGGGCGGGAGGGGGGAGGGGGGGGGCTGAGTCATGCTCATTCATGCTCAGATGCACTTTGGA
>JAYRBW010154130.1:0-35787 GCA_036023295.1 Invenusta paracnida | reverse complement strand
TAACACATTTTACGCTTATTTCAATTCTTTTATGATATGAGCTAACACACTTTTTGCCATTTTGGCTAATAATAATAATATTACTATAATATACATATATAGTAGTCTTTAAAACACAAGTACTACGTATAAATAGTTGTATACACATATAAAGTTAATATAAAATTATATTCTATATAAAGGCACAGTGTTACCATGAATGCAGTAATAATTATCATCCATTGTTAAGTAAGTAGTTAGATGATGTTTACATACCGTCCATCATCCTTAAGCAGAAGTCCGTTCTCCATGAGATCTGTACTACCGCACGAGTCATCACTAAGAAGATAATAGAGGTTGTCAGCATCCGTTGAGGCCCACTGCTTTACCCAGACAACATGCTCCGGAGGACGATCCATCTGTGCAGGACACCTATCCACCAACAACTGGGTCATATCGATCACAGGTTGAGGGCTGGTCTCTGCCATGGTGGGTCCAGCTAATTGAGAGAGGTGGTCATCTAGGAGGGCACCAGTCGGGGTCACAAGGGATGTTATAGATCGAGACATGCGGCTGGCTATACCGTGTCCGAGGCTTTTCACTGTGCAGAGACATAGAGGGCGGCGACATGAACTGAAAGGATGGAGGAAGGAAGGGTGGGTTCATTAGAATTCTTCAATCGTATATTATATATTATTTGCCGAAATCAAAATGTCAGTTAAATGTTTTTTATTTCAAAAAGTTATTTAAAGCTAACTGAATTGCTTTAATTTTGTTGCTTATTTAAGCTTTAAAGATTAAAATAACACGTAACCATAAATGTGGTTACATTGGCATTTCACAGTCTTAAATTTATTTATGTATTCTTTCAAAATAGAATCACTTTTTAGCAAAGACTTATTATAATTCTCTTGTTTCCAGAAATTTGCCCAATTATGTATAATGGCTATGAAATACTTATATTAAATAAACACTGAGAGTGAAAATTATGTAATATTCTATATATTCTATAAATATATAGATACTTAAATATGTGTAGACAGAAAATGACATACAAAAATAGAAAGCTTTTTATAGATCACAATAAATAATTTCACTCATAAATTTTAATATCGGAGATTTTTATAAATTAAAAAAGTCGAGATATGTACTAAAGTGTTTCAGTTTATGCAATACTAAATAAATTTGATTGATGTAAAGCGTAATCTGTTAAAAGCTTAAACTTAGGTGTAGGTACTTCATAACTGTTGACATTTGAAATGCGACTTAATGTTGCTATAATTCTTATAATATGTAATATGCATAAATGGTATTTAAACGAAAATATAAAATAATATCTATTCAGTTTCTGATTTTAATTTTTTAGTGTTAGATTTACACAAAAGGCATCATTTTATAATGCAATATTATTTACTCTATATTACTTTATATTTCAAATTGCTTTCTATATAATAATGCTTATTTCGTAAAATTTGCAAATATCATGGATTTATGATGTTAAAATGTTTAAAAAATGAACTCTTTATTTGCAAATATAATCTAAATGTTAAATATAATTAAATATATAAAAATTATAATACCATTAATTATAATTTCACTGGGTATGTATTTATAAGTAACAAATTGTTTTGCTAGTTTTGAAATTAAATAATTTTGAAGTAATTTCTGGGGTTAATTGTCATATACAGTTCAGAAAGTCACTGTGCGCCTGCAAAATTAGTACACGATATTTGTTATTAGGTACTATATCTATTGTGTATATCTATGACATAGACACATGGTAGAGAGATATTGAAATATTACTGATTAAATTGTAGGCTGTTCATTTTAATTATGGTTTTGTTAGTGGAAGAATATGTACTAAAAATAAATAGTATATTTTGTAATAATGTTTGTTTGTTAATGATGTCACAGGTGCTCAGTGACTTTCTAAGCGCATTGTATAATTATGTATAATACTGTATAATTTAGTCAAATTAACCCCCTATACTAAACACTTAAAATTCAATAAATATTTATTTCGGTTTAAATACGTTGAAATGGTTACAAGTTTTATTATGTCCGTAAATAATTGAAACGAGCTTTTATTTATGAATTATATTAAATAAAAATGTACTCTTTATGAAATTATTTTCTGCAGTACACTAAAATATATTAAATCAAACGGAACATTTTCATTAAACGTATATATAAATTTCTTGATGTTAATATATATTTATTCTGCAGTGCTATTGGAGTATTTAAACTTGACAACTTATACCTGCATAAGAAATCGTTATACTCGCAATAAAATTTAGCGGTTGAATTACTGATGAGCCTATGGATAACAGACTAACATGTGCAGCAACCTTTCGTTACCGTGAAATATGGTACTTATTTTAACTTTTTTTTCCATCAGTCAGGAAAAGGTTATGCGTGGGTAACTGGTATTTGAGAATATAACGTTAATTCTTAGAAAATGTTATATTATGAATCATACGTTGATAAACTTACATCTCTTGTTTCATGTTTGATGCTAGGAGATTACCTGTGCCATTTTTATTGAAACTCGTATCTATATATATGCAGTAAATATAGATAGATTCTTATATATTCTTCGATAATGTTTAATCTTATTTCGATATAAAAGTATTAATCAAAATTATACATAGAATAGTCTTAGAATAGAATAGCACTTTTGGTTTTATGCCTACTGCATTCAGATAATAAAACATGCGAATACTGTATTTCTCGAACACTATTTTCTTACAATTTTAATATTTTAACTATAAAATTTCGTAATTATAATTTTATAGGTCTATTTACGAATCCTTAATTTAAAAAGTTTCTGTCACATTTAATTGTAGTATGACCTACAACTATTTTGATATAATGTAAAATAACATGACCGATGCCAAAAATTTATCAAACTTTGTATTACTATACCAAAAAGTAAATATGTATAGAAGTGAAATTAAGCAATACCACAAATTTCACTTGATTTATCAATAACAAATAAAAAAATAAGAATTAAAAAATTGTCTGTACTTTAATGTTAAAAGTAACTCTGCAGACCATATTATTTCCATTCGTGGTATTAAATGTTTATGTTGTGGATTTTATTCAAAATTTATTTTATATTAGTCAATGCCTAATCTAAATTATCAAGACAAATTTATGTATATTACAAAAATAAATCATATTTAGCACTGTTTTGAAAATAACACGAAAGTGATATCATAGAGTAATTAAACAGCAGAAATTTCACTCTTATTGATTCTGTGTACAGGTTCATACTAATTTTGGATACCCCCTAAGCTTTTGCAAAATAATGTTTAAAAACTGACAGCATTTAAACAATGTATGCAGTAAAACAGTTTTATATATACAAGTACCTAATGAATTATATTTTACAGAAAACTTACGTAATGTTATTATTATATTTAAAAATTTATCTACTCTTAAATTGAATTTAATAATAATAATGAATACTACTTTTTGTTAACCCCCTAACATTTTTTTTTCAAATAAAACGATTTTATATTGACCAAAATATACAGTGCGATGTATATGAAATCAATAAGAGTGAAATGTTTGTGTTTAATTACTCTATGAGTGATATCATTCACATAGAAAGTTAAAAATTAAATACCAGAATTATGGTATTGCATGGATCAATTACTACATGAATAACGCATAAATTATTAAAAAGTCATCTCGTGTCCATAAAAGCAATCAAAATGTAATCGAGTGATTATGAAAGTCATAAAAATAACTGAATATGTAGAAATACTTTCATTTCAATGCTACTGACAAAAATGATTAAATGTCACAGATTACATTAATATATATAGGTAAGTAAACGTATTTGTTTAATGTCGCGAGAATAGCCAAATATATACACTGAATCAATGTTGTGTAAACTGAAATCAAATATACTTTTCGACAAAATATTGAGAATTTAAGGAAAACAACCAACAATAAATTGAAATCCATTTTAATTCACAACGCGTTTCGAGACAACATTGACTCCACTTCCTGAATGTATTTAAAATTAATGGTGATTGTTTTTACTTTTTTTGTCTAAAACATTCTCTCTAGAAATAAGCAAAATGTTACTACAATAATTTCTAATAAATCCTTATATTATTTATTTATTTAACTATTGTTTCTATGTTGTTGTTTTTTACTTAGATATTATTAATATCTTCCTGCTTTTTAGAGAAGTAACTCTTGTCTTACTAACATTAAACTATACTATGTTTGTAAGATCATAATTTCTTTGCCTTTTTAGTAAGAATAGGCTAAGATTTACTAAAATCTTCATCAATTATTTTTTAATCACCCGAAGGAAGTTAACTAATACATAATATTATATATCAAAATCAGGTGCGTGCGTTCACCATTGCTTTGCAGTAAAAGGTAGCTCTAGAAGCTCTCCCGGTGTTGGCCTTAACTGTGGATCCCGGCGCAGACATCGGAAAATAAACTGGCGAGCCGGGAGGGAGAAATTGGTCGGGACATTGTAGGTGCCCGCGAGCACTGATCGATAGATTGTACGGACCACCTCCCCTTTCATTGCAGTGGCTCGAGAGGAGGCCACAGGAGCGACCTCAGCAGGGGCAAAGGGAGTTCGTCCACACAGCATAAAGAAGAGTGTGACCCCCACTGCCCAGATGTCTGAATTGGGGCTGTGTACCTGCTTGAGGAAGATCTCCGGGGCCAGGTAATTAGGGGTGCCACAGATCACGCTATTGTACGGGCATGGGAGAGAGAACATACAATTATGCAGATTAGTTTCTTCATATCATTCAAGCATTTTATTGTAACTATATAAAAGACAGTATATTTTAAACAAACTGTATATACAAAATTAAATTAATTAATTGTCTGTGGATTGTATACCTGGCTTTTAGACATTAAATATATTCTTTAATGTTTTCTACAGAATGTGAAGACTGTCCTAAGCATAGAGTAATAATACCATATTATTACTCTATGGTCCTAAGCTTATAAAGCGTAGGCTTTTAAATTGTAAATTTTATTTTCTAGTAGCAGAAATAAAAACATTTACGATTGAAGAAAAAATAACTTATATTCAAGAAAATGGGAAGTGACAAGGAATAAAAAAAGAAGTGTAAAACAGGAAACTCAAAATCCACGAAGAGAATTTTCTGGGATGAAAATATTTTCATTTAATTTAATTTTTATTATTTCTGTGATCTAGAAATATATGTATATAATATGTAACAAATGGTTAAATTTTGTTTTAAATTGCACAAAGAATTAATACGATACTAAATATGCAAAACTTGTCAATCGATCTGAAAAAACTAGTATTCAAAAGTTAATGACATATTATACCGTAACAGGAGATGTTCGATACATTTATTGAGTAGGATAACTATTCTTTAACTACACATGGATCGATTATTATTACATGCTCTTTTCCTTTTAGCAATAAGGTTATTTAAGTAACGTTGATTTCTTAATTAACTTTTGGGCCAGAACACATATTTTCAACAGCTCGGTAGACACTAATTATAATCTTACCCTTAAAGTTCGGAGTCACTATCTAAACTTTAAACTAAAGAATAACAATTGCCCCTAATATGGTTGGCAACATTATTTTCAAATAATTTGTGTGGAATTAATTAGTAATTTGTATAGAATTTCACTTATACAAAACTCAATTATAACAAATATAATAACTTTACTAAAATAATTCCGAAAATATTATTTTTGTTCACGAATTTATCGTTTGCACAATAATTACTAAAATTATACAATATCAAATAAAATGAAATGTCACGTTTTACATAAAGTTTTCTTGTCTTTCGGGTGCCTCAAATATTAAAAACAAATCTATGGAAATAAAAAAATAAAAAATCATGGTTGAGTTCAGTAAGGACTCCTAAAGGATGATTAATTGGAAAATTAAACTTTTGTTGTACTTTAATGTACTATTTACTATGTATGTACTTTTTATAGGCACATGAAAGTAAATTAAGCGAACTTTTAAATAAACAATTTAAAAATAATATATATTTCGATATTAAATGTTCAATTTTCCAATTTGTAAAATTGTGTTAAAATTTATTAAATTTAACTTTTAATATGTTTTATATTATATGAAATATAAGGATTTATGCATATATTGATAAAAAATAACATGAATATTATAGGCTTTCTTGATAAAATTTGAACGAAAATCTGATCAAATCTGACATAATCACATCAAGTATGAATAAAATTCAACAATTTAGTACTGCACATCTTAACTTGTTTCTTACGATTATTCTGAATTCTTAGGGATTATTGACATATATATTTAGAGATTAGTCTAATCTATTCTCTGTCTATTCTTAAATAGTTTATATATATTTGTCAATATATTTTCGGTAATATGTATAAACTTTGAAAATATTGACTAATATCAGATTAATATATTAATTTAATCATTCTAAAAATGTATGACAGTATATATACTTACATACTTTGTAAACATTTTAAACAATACTTAAACATACAGTCATCCGTTACATTGTGCGTATACATTGTAAATGAAGGTGAGCTGGGCACTGGGGTCAGCGGGCAGATACGATGGGTTGGGATGCAAGAAATAGAAGCATAAGCTGACAAATCCTCATCATTTGCGAAAAGCTCCACATTCAGTCACGCACGGTAGAACTACAGTAGATCCATCTCACTGTGACATAGATGGCAATTAAGAAGCGGATGGGGGTACTAAGAGAAGAACACAATTAAGCCAGGATAAAGTCTCCCTTAACGTGGAATCAGTTATGACAGCGATAAAATTCTTAGATATAAAGAAATCGAGGCAAACCATTCGGATTGGTACCAGAAGATTATGGGTTCACCATAAAGATGAAGGTCTCAGCCGGAAACAGGGTATAATTATCCATCAACTTCGTACAGGGAAATGCCAAATCCTTAGAAAGTATCTCCAACTTATCAACAAGTCAGATATCCCCATTTTCCAGGACTGTGACGAGAACGAAGAAGAAGATACGGAACACTTACTCCTACGCTGCCCCCGTTGTGAGAGCAAGAAGAGAGAGAGCTGCTCCCGAACGCCAACATCACTGACATATTCCGCAATCTCCTAAAAATTGTAAAGTTTCTTGAGAAGATCAACTGCAGACAGCGGACGGCGGCTTGCCAGTCCAGAATTAAAAGAAGAAGGAGTCCGGGGAAGACGAAATTTAACGATGACCTTAGTAATTAGCAATATAAATGAAGTAGTACTGCCCAATCTTCAAGAAGGTAGGATGAATGACAATCGATTCAAGTTGCTACTTTTTAAAATGATGCAGCCTACTTTCATAATGTTTAGACTTATTTGCCTTTGTGTATATTAAGACAAAACATTCTCATATAATTATTCATTATTATATATACTTGTAATTATCGTATGTCCGATTTTTCTCTCATATTATCTAATGTACGTAAAGTGTAATGAATGACTAATGTACACATTTATGTGCCATTTATTAATAGAATATATAAAACGTGATTATTCATTTAAATATACTATATATATAGCTTGGTTGAAATATATATTTTATATAAGTGTTTACGTATGTATACTCCCATACATTTTTTAATGATTGTATGTTTTTATTATATTTTAAAACTTATATATATAATAGATTTCTATAAATTGCAATCAAAATTAGATATAGATTATAAAATATGGTTAGTTTATATATTCAAAATTTATGCACAATATAGTTAGTATATGAGAATAAATATAGAAAATATTGGACAATTTTCTAAGTATATATATTACTAGTCGTAAGAATTCAGAATATTCATAAATAACACGTTAAAATAGTTCAGTATTTGTGCAGTAAATAGTGCAGTAAATTTCTGAATTTGATTACTGTATGTCATATTTGAATTCCGTATGTCACATTTGATTACTTTATTTTCAAATTTGATTTCAGATTTGATGTACGTAGGTTAAATTTTACCTCCTTATTTACAGATTTGCTGTCCACTAACATTTTAAATTCATATTTGATGTAATTATGTCAAATTTGATCTGTTTTTCGACCAAATTTGATCCGGAAAATTTATGAAGTCATTTATTTATTTATTCTAATATAATTCGTGTGATACGGACTTGCCATTATGGCTAAAAAGTCCCTTACCACCCGAGCTCCCTCCGGTAGTCAAGCGGTTATAATGTTCGCACAGTAATTGTGGCTCGGTTTAATTCCCTGCAAATTACTGATGAGTTTTCTAAAGAGCAAAACGCGTCTGATATTTAGGTATGCAGCGATTGATAAAAATTCTTTTAATTATAATTATTCAGATAATTAATTGATTTTTGTTATTTGTACTCAGGTTATCTGAGTCAATAAAAAAGATATGAATGTCGGAATTAAACATTTATATAAATAATTTATTTTGTGTCTTATAAAACCTTTCACTTCCTATAGGAAACATGTCACAGACACATTTCATCTTGATATATATTTAAATATTCTTAATTGTCATGATTGTACTGTGAGATCCAACTCACCCGCATTCAGCGTTGGCCTGCTCCTGTGTACAAGCGAGACCGAAGTCACTGATCTTAACTCGCATGTCCTCGGTGAGCATGATGTTCCCCGGTTTAATGTCCCGGTGGATGATCCTAACTTTCTCGTGGAGGTAGACAAGCCCCTTGAGCAATCCACGTAGCACCTGAGCCGTCAGTCGAGTCGACATTGGTCCCTGGGTGGCAATGAAGTCCGCGACAGAAAGATTGGAGCACAACTCCAAGACCAAACACGTGTTACCTTTATCATCATCAAAGGTGTCGCTGAGCTGGACAATATTCTTGTGCTGTAGTCGCCGATGAACTTGAATTTCTCGAGCTATCAATGACTTTTGCTTTTCTGGAATGGCTGATGATGTCTCCATGACCTTGAGTGTAAATCGATCACGGAACCTCCCGGTTGCTCGAAAAAATCCGCCAGTTCCACCCTCGGAAACAGATACGCTTGGTGTAACGTCATAGCACTTCCCATAGCTACCGTTTCCAAGGAAACTGTTTACTGTGTAGATGGTTCGCTCACTTTTGAACTGCAGAGGTTCCTTGGCAACCATTCCTGCGGCATCTGTTGTCGTTGATCGTTTGAAAGACAGATTTCTACCGTCCGACTTGTTGAAATTAAAGAATCGACCTGGATAGGGAAACACGCGCCGCTTTTTCCTAAAAATTCAATGTAACAAAAAATAAACAATAATTAACTTGATATAATGCACAGTATAGAAATTCCATATTTACTATGAATGAATTATAAAATGTTGGGAATTGAAAGTATTATGCTTTGAATTGCATAACAGTAGTTGCATGCAAAACTATTTCTATTTTATTATGCAAAATAATAACTATGTAGACAGAAAATGGTATGGGATATTCCTGCGTGCAGTTTCTGTCAAACAAAAAATTGTCCCGAAATGTTAATAGAAATAACAGCAAATTTTACGCAATCGATTTTTCAGTAGAGAAATACTAAAGATAGATGATAATTCACAGAATTATATTATTATGCTTTTAGAAGTGCACATTATTTCTTATTTTATTATCTACCCTATTATATATTGTGTCAAGTATTTGCAATCTTTGGATTATACTGTACATAATATACAAAATATTTCTATAATGATTATTAAGGCGAATATGCATATAGTATATCAAATTTAAAGGACAAAAATTACTAACGAACCACACGGATAAAATTTGCATTAAATAATTTAGTTTAAAAAATCCGTTGAATGATTTTTTGACACATGCCTACTTCAAAAAAGAAAATTTAACATCATAAGTAAAGTATTTGTGATGAAATGTCTTAATAAATTAATGGTTAAATAATTAAAATTTTAATTCTACTTCTAATTACAAGTCAGATCACGTTTATTGGAACATTGAAAAGTATTGATTAATTATTTAGTAGAATTTTATATTATAGGTATAGATTAGAAATGCTATAGGTATATATTTATTGATATTTTATATCGTTTCCTATACTTCCTATTTATGATGAAATAAAATTTAAATTTGTCAAACGTTTAAAAGTTTATAAAGTACCAAAATACATAATTATTTGATTTTGATAATTGTACGTGCACTTACGAGTAAAAATATGAATATATTTCTTAATTAATAAAACTAATTACATGATTTTTTTAAATTTAGAATTATAAGTAAGTTGTCTTATATGAAGGCCCATAGATGAATGAATTTATTTCCTTAGGAAATATTATGAAGAAATATAGTATTTTTAAATTTAATTATATATATATATTATATTACATGAAGAAATATTATACTTCAGACAGTTGAATACTGACATATTATTATTACATGGAAACATTGGTCATTAATTATTTTTCTGCAGTTTGCAATATTACTTTCTTCTTTTTTATGTGTTTTTAATAAGTTATTACTATATAAAGAATTTAGAAGAGACATCTAATTTATAACACAAAAATAAAGTTAATTTTTATCTAAAAGCATAAATTTTATTATTATCCAATATTTAAAGCTCTTCAAAATTTATTGAATCAGAATTATTATTTCATTTTCATATAAAACTATAGGTATGTGTAGTATTTTAGATTTTCATATAATTTTATGAAATACGTCTCCATTGAAGTTTTACTTGAATTTTAATAAATTCAGGAATTAATCTAGAATCTTTGAGGTCATACGCTAATAATCAATAGGATATAAAACATCTTCTTTTTCATTATGCAAGTACCTGAATTAAGAAAGTTGAATGAATTGTTTACTATATATATTTACTTTAAGAAAATAAATAATTTTGAAAAGGATAACTTTGTAAACTATTATGTAGGAAGAAATAGGAAAGAAAATCTAATAGTCAATGATGAACATATATAGATATAATCTTGAGGTTCTAATTGAATGAAACTCAACGATTTAATGTGCATATTAATACCTGCATATATCGAACGCAACATACAGCTATAGTAGGCCATGTATGATATTATTTCTAGTTAAAAGCAACTATTTTACTAAATTTTATTAATTAAAAATTCATTTGTATAATATTAGTGCTTACAAATGCTTTTGTAAATCAAACGATATCTATGTATTAAACCTATTGTATTATTTAGTTACAACATAAGATTAATAGGTATGTATATGTATATACTTATATACCCGTTATTCACATATTCTGACTATATTTAAAATTTATAAAATAAAAATATAATTTTTTATTTATCTGAATATTGCATAGGTCATAATAATTATACTAAATAAATTGAAATATTGGTATAAAGCCATAGAATATACAGATGAAGGAATTGCAAATCTGATATATATATATTATACGTTAGAATAAAAAAGAAACAGTGCAAAAATTAGATTGAAACTTAAAATATATATACATTTATACAAATATATATATATTCATTTGAATCATAGATAGATAGATTATTTTTTAGAATATAAAACTCTTTCAAGATATATTTGGCGTATAAAATAGATCATTTTAATTAGTAATTTCTCTTAAGGTGAAACTATGTGCACTTTCCTAGTTTAATTCAAATTTTTATTTTTCATATTTTTTTCTAAAAAACAATAAATAACATTTGCACGATAATCAACTCCTAAGGGCTCCTGGCATTTTTTTATTTAAAAAATTAAAATTAAATGTTTAACGGAGCTGAGAAATTTCAACAAAAAATATTTTGGCAGATGTCAATGTAACAATCTCTGAAGAAAGACATTAAATTATGTTAACTATTCGTCGCACTTATAAAGTATATATCTCCGTAAATGAAGACAAAGTAGATGAGTCGATCCAAATTGTCAGCGCTGGTAGGCGTAAAAGTACTCTCTCCTTCGAAGTGATAAACTCAATTTAGGGTAGGTACTGTATGTTAATGTGTGACGGACTGTAAAGTCGAAGACTCAAGGCTGAATGACTTCTTGTGAGGATTGATACAAAGGAATTCTCATCGATGCAATTTGCATATGTCGACTGGTAGAGAGCTATAGTCGACAACCTTCCAAGAACAACACTTGGGCTGATTTCTGGGGATAAATTTCATTTCCGGTGACTTACTCAATTATTTGTGGATCGCGAGTATCTACCAACCCATCTCTCCAAATCAAACTTAGAAAATCGATAGAATTCTATACTGCAAGTTATGTAGATATTGTGACATATACTTGATTATAATGCCAAATGGCAAACTTAATGGTTATGTAACCGTTGTAATGCGCAACACATGCCTAACCTTTATATTACACAATATATTTTCGTGGTCAATATAATAGGCCTTATGGTAAGGCGCAGACAGTTTTCAAAATAATAATATCCATAAAAATAAGTTTAATTTATCTTTAATGTTAAATTTATTAAAAGCTGTCTCCACCTTATTCGTTACGGATATCTTTTTATTTATAACTTATTTTTCCCTCATATATATTTTTTAATAGTTTTTGAATTACTAAAACAAATAATTAGTAAATGGACATTTCTTTTAATAATAGAAATAATTAATCAATTAATACATTATAGATATATTTTCTTTTTATGGAATTATCAAGTAGGTACATACTGTTTTGTAATTATTATTTATAATTCGAAAATAATTAAACGCTATAGCAATATACAATACAACAATAATTTATATTTGGTTATTAATATATACTATACAAAACTTGTATAAAAATATAATGATGCCTAAATCACTTTTTTCATTTTTTATACAAATGTATACATATACATAATACACATGTTTATATAATAATATATCTTTTAAATAATATTTATACACATGCATATATATATATACATAGATACCTACGTTATTTTATATAGGCAAAATAATGCGTAATATTATTATAATGATAAATAATATATTTTTCTTAAGCAAAACCTGTAATGAACACTTTATATTGTTTTTTGTTTCATTAATTCATACTTAATTTCAAGATAAAAATATATTAACAGCTTTAAGTAGATTTAATACGCACAATATTTAGAATTATATCCTTGGAATGATGCGTTATTTTACAATTCAATGAAGTACAGGCTATTGTCATTTTAAGATGAAATTGAAGTTTGCCTTTTGAAACATATTAGAAAATGTATAATAAAATAATAATGATAAGCCGAAATACTGCAATCAATTTTATTTATTAGCGTCCGGAGATCTAGCCCTATATAGTCAAAATATTAACGCTCTAGTGCAGAACTAACAGTTAAGTAATCTCCCAGATAAGTTAGAAGTTAACTGCCAGCTTTGGTGCAGAACTAAAAATTAATTTAACTAGCAGTTAAATTTTATAATGCATAATTTAACTGCCAACATGTGGGGGTTAAATTGTATGTAACCAACAAAAATGTGAGAGACTGTTATATATGTATATCCCAATATTATGCCGTTTGCAACATTATCGTAATGTATCGGTTTGATTTTTACTAAATAGTGATTTTGATATGATTGATATAATTGATATAATCGATTATTGAGAGATCGATTAATCTTTTGAATTTTTACTCCGATCACAAATTTTTACCCAGTTTAGAATTTGTAAAGATTTCTTTATAATATTATGCGACACAAATTTTCTGGATATTGAAAACACAACAGATAAAATCTATCACTGAATTATTACTAAACGACCATGAGGACAACTTACTTAGCCAATCACCCTGTCGCATGACACCCTTTAAAGTACATACTGTATTTTAACTCACAGTTAGTAAATTGTGAAGCACACTCAATCAGGATTCACGCTAACTGGCAGTTAAATTCAACTGGGAGTTATCTTAACTGTTAGTTCTGCACAAGAGGATCATATGTTAAAGATTTACAACAGTAATAACAAACCGTATTGTATGATATGCAAGTTGCATAAAGTATGTTTTTAGAATTATTAAACATTTTTCAAGTGAAGAAATAGACAGATAAGGATAGAAATGGACTTTGTGAAACTCAAGCTCAAATTCAAAGATACCCTGACAATCAAGTGCCTCAACCCTGATATCAACAACCCACAAGAACGGGACGAATTGAGGTACCTAATCTTCTAAAACGCACTTTAGTATTTAATATTTTTTCTTCAGTTTTTATATAGCGTTTACATTAAAAAACAAATAAAAAGTATATATAGAAACCTTTTATGTAGTACTGTACATATTTTAAACGTTTTATGTTGTATTAGATACATATATGTAATTATGAAAATATTATATATATATTATATGTATTATTAATTATTATATGCTGAATTGTCAGTAATACTTTAATCGAATATTAATAATATTAATGTGAACATATTATTGTATTTGTTTATTATTAATTATTGCATTAAGTTAATAATACTTTAATAATTTTATGCACTGTATTTAACTACGTATTATGTTATAACAATTACCATGTTTTGAACTTTATCTGTGAATTTCTCCACATGAACAATATTTAATAATTTCAGAAGCATGCCTTACGCAACATGTGCATTATATAATACTTTTAGTTTTCACTGTTGTAGATCCTTAATTTCGTCTTTCGACTATAGGGAGTGGACCCCCGAATGTTCAGACGCCAATAAATAAAGTTTATTGCAGTATTTCGACTTATCCATACTGTTTTATTTTATTTATTTATTTATTTAATGTAATTTATAATCTACTTACATTGACTGTATGTAAATATATATATAAATAATATTGTATGTTTAATATGGAGCATTAACAAAAATAATTGATAATTACATTAATAACATTTTAAAAATAATTTAATGATAACCAGATTTATTTGTATCATTTACTGATTAGTCATCAATTCCAGTAGATATTCATAAATACCTTGCCATGATTGTATATATAGTAAATTATTATTATATAATGCAAATAATGCTGAAAGCTTTTGGGGGAATAAAATGAAATTAATTGCAACAGCTAAAGATTTATTATATGAAATGTCCCATTTTAAATCTATAAAATGTTTTCAATGAAATTTAAAATTAATATATTATTTTATTGAAGTTTTAATGAAGTTTTAATGAAAAGGTAATATGTTAAATTATAAGCGGAAAACAACTTATTTAAAATAGCACAAAAGTGAGTTCTTTCGCTATTTAACTGAAAATTTATATAAAATTTAACACGAAAAATACAATTGAAAATATTTCATGTCATTATATTGTCAATTATTATTATTTATTATTAATACTATACATTTAATTAATTACTCTTTATTTTAAATTACTATGGTTCCATAGAATTAACCTCATGTAATATCTACATCCTGTCAGATAAATTCCTAAAATATACTTTGTAATAACCTATTATGACCGTTATATTAAAACCGAATGTTACCACATCAAGTAAAATTATTAGTAAAATAATGTTACTATAGTCATCTTATCCGTGTAATTCACGAGAATGACTCGTACAATTTTTAATGCGAATATCTTAATTTCCTTTTATTTTAAATTTATTTCAAATTTTAGAATTAAATATTTTCATAGAAAATAACCACCTCAATATTGATTTATATAAAAATAAAATAGTAGGTATGTATCCATTTTACTTACCACATATCGAATTTTTAAATTGCCAAATTGTATAGTTGAAATTAAATTAAATTCAGAGATGTTGAAAGCGAAAGGAGTGAAAGAAAGACTGAAAGCATCTGTTGAATACTGATGACTAATTGAGGAATATGTCTTGATTCTCCAATAGAATATCTCCACCAATCACGATTCAGATATCAAATAACACAGCTGTATTATGCTACGAAACCCTCTTAAAACAAATATTTACTATCAGGATCTTTAAAATCTCTTCAACTTTAAAGTTCAAAAATATCCTTGAGTTTTTACAGAATGTCTCAAGACGTGTATTATTTTTTATATGGCTAAATAACTGAGGTTCAGTATATCATACTATACTTATATACCTATCTATAATGTTAATATTAAATTTATATTTGAAGTACAGATGTGTTTTATCCTATACCTTTTAGTGATTAAATTTGGGCACTGATGCACTTTTAAAGGGTAGGTACCGTAGTGTTATCTTATAGATATTGATATAATTATACCTACACAATTTGAGACTTTATCCGGATTTAAGTTTTTATCACATACATATATAAAGATAAAATGATAGTTTCCACATGAAAATCATCGTTGATTTGGATATAATTATTTAAATTATGTATATATATAAGATATATACAGTTTAAATATGGTAAACATACTTTTGTAACATATACTTATATTTATAAGTAAAGATTCATATATATTATCATTTATAATATCACTAATGGTATTATCTTTACCATCTTTTATGGTAAATGCAGGGGTACCTATATACCCAGGTAGTAGTAAAATGTATTTATTTATATACTATTTGCATTACTTGACAAATAAACATTGTAGCATTCTTTATTTAAATATATTTAATTTGAATGCTATTTGAAATATATCTCTATTCTAAAACAAAGTATTATTAAATAAACAGTCAAATATCAAAAGCTTTTCGGTCGAGTAAGTTTATAAAGACCGAGTCAAACATCTTCAAATGGTATTCTGGAGTTTCAAATTTGAAATTAGTTTCAAAATACATGAGTTTTCTCGAATTTTAAGACTTTCTCAAATTAAATTTTAATTTTTTTTTAGAATATTATGACACCTAGGACTTTGCAAAAATTCCATTTTATAAGGACGTGGGAGTTTGAATTTATGGTAAAAAATCTGGTGACCGATCATTTTGCGTTAATTTATAAAAATCTACGGTAGTATATAAACATTTTAAAATTTAGAGAATTATACTTTATAATGTATACCAAGTTTGGAAGTAATATTAAATAAAAAACAGGGGCAGTAGAAATTATTAACCAATAATTATCAACACCTATCAATTATTACATTTAATGAAAGTTACACTTAATCAGGGATATACAAAGATAACTCAAGATGAGGTATTAGATTTTGATGTGGATAACTTGGCGGATTTGTGTTTGATGTTTATATTGACTATATATACAGTAATGGCCACATTTGGGAAATTTACTTTATAGAACTCCTTAATTGGTCTCTTAGAGCGACATTTGTGTTACTACGAGAATGTTTCTAATTGCTATAATAGTGTGTAATTAGGGATACAAAATTAGGAACAAAACTGTAATATTGAAAGATCGGGCTATTAAAAATATTTTGACTATATTTAGAAATTTAAATATGTTGGTCAGTACAATCTTAAGTCTGAAATAATATTGAGGGACCCCACTATTCCAATACTGAATTTAAAGTTTTGAAATGGATTTTTTTAATGATTTTTACAATTTTATATAAAACTCATTTCGACCACTAAATGTATAAGGTTGGAATTGTTTGTTTTTAAAAAGTCTAATATAAAAAAGATTTTGCGAAATCCTAATATCACCCTTAGTTATTGGAGTCCATATCAGACGACTCTGGGAATAATTTTATTATATATTTTCATCGTGTCTCCTATCAAACATACTTGGTTGATAACAAAATTATATTTATTTTTATCAAATTACAATATTTTTTTATACATATAACTTTGACATTTTCATATAAATTTGTATCTATATGTATAATACTTAATCGTTATAATGATATTGTAGGCATGTTTTAATAATTTAATTTATTGCCTAATTATGCTTTATATTGTATAAATTGTGAATTTATAGTTCTAATTTTCCCTTCTTTCTTGTTGGTAACTTATAATAAAGCGAAAGCAAAGCTTAACAAATATTTATCAATTGAATTGAAAGAAATATTTTATGTTTGTGTAATGTTAAAGCATAATTTTAGTCATGTATTCTGTCATACAAATATTCTTTTTATAAGAATAATAATGCTTTATGCAGTACATTCAAACATTCTATAATAGGTAATGTTAAATAGGTTTTCATTCAAAGTCAAATGATTGTGCAGAAAAATCTAAAATTGGTCATTCAAATATGAACAATTTCAACGAACATGCTTAAAAATAAAATAATTTCTATATTACATATATAAGCAATAAATAAGTAGGTATAGTAATAAGTAAGAAGGCAGATTCGCAGAATGGTTGCATGTAATGCGTACCTATCAGTTTATAAATGTTTATATAGGAGTTTTATCGAATAAGAAATTTTAATTGAGTTACATTAATTAAATTGCTACAAAGGTAAATGATATAGGAAAAGCATAACGTAATGCTTGCGTTTACTTAAATTATAAGTAAATGCTCAAACTATTTTTTTATTATGTAAATTGCTGCATATGTTCATAAATTATTATGTATATTGTAGTATTTATATATATTCAATAATTACCAAATCAACTATATTTTACAAATAAATACTATAAACTACAATATGAGACATATTCCAATATTGTAAAATATAGTGAATTTTAATATATAAACGCTTTCAAGTTACTTAATTAGCAAGTACCTAATAAATATTTTTATATATTATAAAATTGAAATAGTAAATAAGAAATGGAAAAATTGTAAATATATAATATACATATCACAAAGCAATTTTAAATATAGAATGATAATTAATTTAAAGAATTAATTATCTTATCATAATTTTGCTCATGCAGCAAACTTAACACGTTTGATTGAAATTTTTACATTGTTTTTATTTATAAAATTCATAAGTCCAAAAATAAGCAGCCATTTAAGTAGTATTTATAACAGTTATAACAATAACAATATCTGACTAAATTGAATTTCTTATGTTCAATTTAAATTAAATTAATAAAATTAGAATTTTATTAATTTATATTTGTAGCAAATTACATATAATGGTAAGTTAGTTAGTTACCAATGTCAAATTCGAAGTACCTAAATTTGAAATTTGAGCTTACTCGTTGAAATGTTTTAGATTTGAATTACTTATTTCAGAATAGCCTGCAAAATCATTTAAATTGGAATGAGAAAATCTATATATTAAAAGTATTTAATTTTGGTAACTTACTCAAAAAGTCAGATCATCCATATCTTTGCTGAATTAAAATAATCCGTAAATGTACAATAAAGGTATCTCTTGCATCATTTAACTGTTATATTCTAATTTCGAAGTTAGCATGTACAGAACACAAAGCGATACGAATGTTCAATAGTATTGCCAATAGCGACAGTGCATCAATAGTCCATATATTATAATCGAACTTTGATATGGAGTGTTCAACTGAGATTCGGACTATAATACGAATTACGGATAAACATTGGTTATGGAATTAATTATTTATTGTGTAAACATATTTTGTACCATGTGGCTGGTATTATTATATCATGTTTAAATGTGCACATATCTATATAGATATCATTATAATTATTTATATGATGTATGTAAATATATGTATATCTTCATAATCTATATAGGACGAAAAATTTCATAATTATAGTAGACCTGACCTCTTGCTTCAGTTACTAGTGTGAATTAATTAAAATAGTTTGGATTTGTTGTATACCCAAATCGAAATATAAGATTATTATTCCAAACGATAAGCTCACTTATGGACGCAGTGGCATAATGCCATTGGGGCCCGGTCCCTTCACCCCAAAAATCCTATTTTTATAAGCACTTTCTTCCTATAATTTTAACTATTTTAAAAAGAATCAATTTAGAATCTATCTTTCCCTCTAATCCGACAAAAATTGCATTCTGCTAAATGCTTATGGATAATAGTGCGTAGTATGGATGTTAAAAACGCTTACTTTCTACAAGATTTACTGAATATACATTCTGAACTACTTCTTCAATACGAAACTTATAATAATGCAATTAGTTAACATATTTTTGACCATCATTAATATTGTTAATCTCATATTTTTATTTTAGAATTTGAAGTAATGACACTAGTATCTTCCTTTAAGTTTTTATATACATTTATTTATCTCTACTCATGAAATCATAAAGTGGTATTTCAAAGCCTCCATCACGTTGATACTTGATTAGTTATATAACAGGGACAACTAGAATAAGTTTAAGTTTAAAATAAGTTGTTTAAGTTATCCCGGTTATATATACAATTATTGCTCTGGATTTACTCAAATAGTTATCTCATTAACTATATATACACTGATATACATATATTATTATTACTATTATGTATCATTTATATATGTTCCTATGTTGCTCCTATGTTGTTCCTATATGTTGTTCCTATTTAAAAGCACCCCTTTTACTGGAAATAAAGCCAGTATATTATTATTATTATTATTATGTTTAATTAACATCTACATGCCATTAAATAACTGTTCAGTTTTTCTTTGTATATTTATATTCTTTATATATATGTACATTTAGTATAGTATATAAATTAGGTTTGTTCCACTTATCCGGATAACAATAGAGAAATGAAGAGTATCTTCTCGGATAAAAATTTAGATACTTTCTCTATTATCAGTAGTACGATTTTACATAATCAATTTTATGTTTATTCTGATAAATTACATGTGAGTCACATGTGAGTCATTACTATTTTGAGTCAAATTTGTTTCTATAAATTGCATAATCGTAACACACACGTTACTTAGACATATTATCGACTTGTAAGCTGTAACTATTTCACTTTTGCACTGATGAAGCTTTAAGAATGTAGCGAAACGTCTGCAGTTTTATAATAAACTTTTATCCGAGAAGATACTCTTTATTTCTCTATTAAGTATATTATATATTACTTGATTATATATATTAACAGTTGTCCAATTATGTACTTATCTGTAACTTTCTGACGAGAAGACATGTATATAGTTTTAAATATAAAAAAAAAGTTAAAATCATATTTTTCACATTAGGTGTATAGAATTATTCAGTTGACGATATTAAGAATAAATATTCTATTCAATTAATTCAAGACATATAAACCAAAAGAGATTTTAGTTATATTGCTGCATGATGTAGGATACATTATAATATTGCTGTCAGTTTTATACTATACATTTTTCAATACGTACGAGTATAATATATATAATAAATAAGAAAAAAATAAATTGTAAAATATGACATTTAAAAATAATTTTTTCTCTTAAATGAATTTTAATAACGCAGATACACTTTCTAATCGATTTGCCTATAAATGCTAGACGCATATATGTACTAATATTAAATAAACAAATACGCGGAATCATATATACTAGTTATACAAGAAATTATACAAGCATCACTGTAACACCATAAGAAAGAATATCCATTCAGTCAGAAAGAAGCATAGAAAATTTAATTACTGTAGTAAAAGAGTGTGTTTCAAGTCCCAATTGGCTAAAAACGCTTATACTAAAATTGATATTATTTCATCCTCCAGGAAAACAAGATTAAGGCAAAGAGATACGCAAAATTCAATTTACTCCCAAGTATAACTTCTGGGATAGAATCTAAAGACTTAGTGAACCAATGTGCGTTTTTTGTGGATAAAAATAAAATAGCGATATAACAAATTCAGGGAGTTATTTAATGACTGAAATAATTAAGCGTGAGTCGATGGAATGATTAAAAATAAGCCTTACAGCCTATTTATTTTCTTATATTATTCAAACAAATAGTTCAAATTAGAATATTTTTACACTAAAATCTTAAATAATTTAAAATGAAAGAATAATTTGAAAATTATTCATTTTCTATGTAATTAAGTTAGTAGTAATAAGGGTACCTACATATATATTAATATCGATTTGAATCGCATTAATTAAAGCACAAATTTCTTCCCAACTTTGTGCTCAGTAATAAATAACGATTTGACATTTACTTCCTCTTACTATTAGCCAGAATTCCATTTGAATGTCGTTTTAAAAAAATAAATCTGATTTCACTGCTGTGAAAGAATTTAGAAACAGAAAATTTTATTTAATAAGCAATTTAAATATTGTTATCATGTGATGCTTTAATACAAAACAACATTTAAAACAAATATTTATTTCTCCATATAAGTTGATAAACACGTTTAATACATTTATTTTTTAATGTATAAATAGTGTGAAATTATACTCTATGGCGTAAAACAAAAATAGGCTTGACTTTATAGTAGTTCCTTAAATGTTGGCAAAAATGAGTAAGGTATTCAATTACTAAAATTAATTAAAATATTTTTTGGCATATAAGTAGGTCTAATAAATTATTAAAAGTGCTATTTTTTAGTATGCATTCGTATGTAATGCGTAATATTTGTCGATTATTTTTAATTAACGCAGTAAAATAGCACAATACATTTTAAATACCTTTGCTTTATATAGACCAAACATTTTATAAAACGAAATTTATATTAAATCGTTAGTAAGATACTGATGCAGTTAGAAGTAAATTTTATTAAAGTAATCCAAAATGAAACATTTATTTTTAACTTACAAAGGAAAAACAATTCCGTTAACCTTTTCTTTACGGCCGTGACCCAGCAGAATTGAGCCATAAAAAAAGTTGCTTCCTCCAGTGGGTGACCAATTTGTTGAGTCACGGTTTTATAATGTGATAAATGCAAATCTAAAAATAATTACCATTTAAATCAAAGTAAATTGGGTTTAGCTACCCGCTGGGAGAGTAACATTTTTTCATATAAACACCCACTGGTTAGTCATATAACGCTTGTTCATATGTTATCTGTGTTAGGTACATTTGCAATTGTCTGGAAAATTCATTTTTGGATGGTCAATATTATTTTTTGATTTACATATTTCCATTATACAATAATATTGTATACACACACATGTTTTACCAACTTTATATAAATTCCTTGTATTGCTTTCATCGTTATCACTTTCACATGGGTCACATTGTCTATAAGTGGATCTTCTACTGGTCAGTCTTTCGTGGGCTTCTTATGACAAACAATACATTGCAGTTTTCTTTATATCAACGAATGTTTTGACTACATTCTACTTTTCCTTTGGATAATGAATCACTTCAGATATCGTTGATCCGAATATCGATGGGTCACGACGTTGATTTTATTAACAATTAGCAGTATTGTTTTTCATAAAATAGAGAATTTCGGAGGCTTTTGTTATGCCCGTGGTAACCAAAAGAAACCAGGATCAGGAACCCCAACTTCCAAATGTTTGCTGGATGAGACACCCAAAGACAAAGCACTATATATGATACATGCTCACTACCTATAAGTTTTTGTTGGAATCAAGAATGAGCCTCAATACATGTTCTGTGATTGATGACAATGACGGATTGGATCGTTTCATGGATTCTACGATTTTTATCAGTCATCAATTGACACTGTATTTTCTGTTATTATTTGATATCAAATAGGTATCATATATGTTTTATGTATATATTATAATATTAATATGAATGTAAACTAGAATGTGTAATTTCAGAGGGAAATATATTATTTCGAAAGTTTAATTAACAAAATTTGAAGATACATGCTCTATTTATTGGCTCCAAATTGTATGTCATAATAACTTTATTCTATCGTTTTTGTTTATAATAAATTCCTTATAATTTTTTCATATAAATCGTATGTTTGTATAAAACAAGAAAGGTGTGTATTCTGTAAGTAAATGTTGGAAATTATCAGTTACCTATACTTGGTTATAGATAAGCGTTATATGAACTGTTATATCATCAAATAAATTATTTTTATGAATAATATATCTGTTTTTTTATAAATGATAATTTTGATCGAATATAATGAGGACATTTTGGTTGTAAGTACTTATACCTATAAAAAATAATTAACTGGTAATGTAAACTTTGTATTGGTTATGGATAATTAATACGTATAACTATATACTTGCTCCATATTTATTTATATGACAAAAGAAAAATGCAACAATCTGGTGATTAGCGATATAACAAAAATATAAGCTATTGATTATATATAGATAGGTTGTAGGCTAGCTAGAAGCTTCTCGAAATTATGTATGCAGACTACTGTTTAGTGCGCGAGTATGATAGTGTAACACAGGCAAATAATTATCCAATAATATTAAAATTTCAAATCTGAGATAAACTTGACTGAATTTCATTTAAGATACTAACTGCCCTGGAGGGAGTAGTAAATCAAGACACAAACGCCCGTAAAGAAAATGTTAAAAACGTTGTTTGACAAACAATTATATAATCAGTAATTTAACTACACAAAAGTCAGTAATAATAAGCAATAACAAATGAAACACCGTATCAAATGACAAAAAAATTAACATAAAAATGACACACAAATTATGTTTAAATAAGTATATAAACAAAAACAAAGTGCAATTTTAAGTGGATAAAATAATTCTCATAATATCTAGCATACTACTAAGTGAGTATATAGTAGCAAAAAACAGTAAATGGGAATATGATGTTTTTGCATGTGGGAACATTATGGAAATTTGCATAAAAAAAATTAATTACTCTGGAAAGTTGAAGGAAATTATCCAGAAAGCTCTCCTAAACAGGCCTCTGGGATGAGTCCCTTGTAGGTCGGATGCCATGCAGCTTCTGCTGTAGCTAAAACTCCCTTACGGTTGGGTCTGTCAACGCTGGCGTGGTACTCTAGTCGGTTCCCATGGAGATCTGTCAACAAACCACCACAAGCGTGTAGGATGCCCTCTGGAGCGCAGGTGTCCCACTTCTTGCAGCCTGGACTCGCGAACACGTAGGCATGAGCACGGCGTTCGAGCAGGAGGAGCACTTTGAAACCACACCCACCCACGCGCAGTACCTGCATTGATTGGAGGTGTATGCGTACTACTAATTGGTTGAAATTATAATACTGATAGTCTAATGCTCATTATTTGTTAATATATAATCAATTATTTTTAGTAACTAAATAAAAATCTATAAGAACCTATACAGGGATTGAAATGGATTGTTCTGAAAATTTTCTTTTATGTTTTAGCAAAATCTTATATTTAGTTTCGATGGCCTTCCAGATCTTGAGCATTCTTGTACACTATTAGTATGATTATACTCTCTTTATTATTATTATATTATGATCCCATAACTGTCAACTTAGATAATGTAAAATAATTTGAAGCTATTTTGTGCTGATGTGTTCTGAAGCTATTCTTTTCTGTTCTCAACAATATAATATTTAAGTTATACATATTTTTAATATGGGTATGGAAAGTTTTGTTAGACCGTGTATATAAATCATTTTAAACTATATCTCAACAATATTTATCTATTTCAAAATGTATACTATTAAAAGGGTTGGATATGATTAATTTATAACTATAAGAATATTATTGGATAAATCCATTATTGCAGTGCAGAAGCAATAAGGATACTTGTTTCACGATAGAGTTTGCAAAATTACAAGTATCATAATTTAACTAGGACTAAGTTCCTCTAATATAAATATTGTGCGTCTAATATTTGTGTACAAAGTATGCGACTACGCGGTTTTTAAAATAAATTAAACTACCTACAAAATACAATAAAAACTCGAAATAAATAATATACAGAGAAAATTAATTCTGTTCAATCTACTCTAGATACACTTGACTACACACGTGAATTATTATAATTATATGGACATCTTTATGCGGGTAAAATCTAGAAATATTTGTTATACCTACAAATAAAACTTAGTAGTCTTTTTAAAATTAAAAATAATAAATATTCTAAGTTACTAGTTTATAATTAGCATTTTTAAACAAATTTATAACATACTGAATTAAATGCTTTCTAAACACTAAAAGTAAACAATCTATAAACAAAATATTTTTAAAAAGGTAAATAAGAAAAGCTACATATGTTGAAGTGTAACGGAATCTAAAATGAACTTTGTAACGTGCACCTAGCTCACTAAAATACAAAAGACATACGTTAATTTACAAAATGCAAGGTTATAGTTCCCAATGTTAAAAATAGATAATATTAACTGTATAGGTTAATGTTAACAAACCGAAAATATTGAAGCTGATTAGGCTTATACTTTGCATACTTTCTTGTAACTAAATAGTGAACAAAATATACATTTTATTTAGACATGTACATACTTATCAAGTGCATTTTAGATATATGTACTAGCTAGATACTAAAGTTCCAATCGATTGAATATGATAAATATAATGATAATTATTTATCAGTAAGTTATGTGTAAAAATACACGAATTAACAGATTATTATATAACTAAAATTAGTTTTAAAAGCTTACTTAATGTTGTTTAATTCAAATATAATATTAACAGTACTTTGAAAAATCACTGATAAAAATAAAATTACGTTTTAATCAACAAACAAATAGTGTATACAAACTCTATATTCTTCTTTAAATTTTCTTTTAAAAAAAAAGATCTATTGTTATAATTGGATTTATGTAGCAAAGCTCTTTACGAGTTTTTAATATGAAACAGATAAGATTTATTTATTATATAAAAAATATAAGCAAAAAATTACTTATTTTCTGAAATTATGAGAAATAATAATTAAAAAATATACTAAAACATTTTACTTTTAAATACTCCATTTACTTAAAAACAAAATAAATATGATCCAGTATTAAAAGGTTGTAGAACATTGATTGTGTAGCATTAAAGAGAAGCGCTAATAGTTAAATAGAAAAATCCTTATAAATATTTTGTGTGTATAAAACACATTCTTTTTCGTTGATGTCATAAAGATATTGAATTCTAATAATATAATCAATTAGATCTTTCAGGTTTTAACATTAGTTTTCGTGTGCTTTGCTTTATTCTTAAAGGACAGTCTAGAAAAAAATCTATAATGATTTCTAATTTAGATAAAAATAAAAGCATAGGAAAATCACAGAAATGGATAACAAGGTTCTGTTTTTTTAATAGACGTATGGCACCATAAAGATATGAATACTGTGAATACTATTTTTATTTCTTTGTATGACACCAAATGATTTCAAATATAAATTATGATGTACTTAATGTGTATACCTATAGAATAAGCGGAAATAAATGAGCGCACATAACATACCAATCTTAAGTAAAAAAACCGCTTACAATATAATGGAAGCAAATTTACACAAAAATATAACTGTACTTATTTATGGAGATTCTGTCAGTAAAAGCTGTATTTCAAAAGTTGACGAATAATCGAGATATCACGAGCTTTAAGAAAGCTTTCCCACACATTAAATGTTAAAAGAGATCATTTGCCCCAATTAAAAATCAATTTTATATGAGACAAACCCATGAAATAGCACCTCCCATACTTTTATATTGACAAGTTATATTTACTATTAAAACATTTGTTGATTTATGCTGATTACCTGCGTCGGCTTACAGGCATCGATAGCCTGTGCTACAGCCCCAGTTCCATGTGACCGCGTGGTAGTAATGACATTGTTGACTCCTAACTCTGGAGCAGCCAATAGATCTCCAGAGCCAGTCTCGATCCCGAATCCTCCCAGTCCCTCCAGGCCCCAGACACATCGGCCAGTCCCGTTGTGACCAGGTCGGCCTTCACTCGGAGCCTCGTAGTTGTGGTAGGGTTGGAAGATCACCCCACCAACTGACTTACCAAGCACTGACAACCCTATCAATACAGTTACGTGATCCAGCAGACCCTGTTATTGGTTTATACATAGTTGAGAGTAAATATAAATATATATATATTGCTCATACAATCATACAACTTTAAGCATATACATATATACTTCAAAACTCTAGTACCTTCAATACAACATATAGTATCTTTGGAAAAATACTATTCTCTCACAATGAATTTTTGTTCATGTAAAGATTGATACTGAACTAGAATATTGATTAATTTATTTCATTCCATCTGGTATCTAGTGGCATCACGGGTATTTTTATCAGATTAAATTTGATAACAAATTGGTGGATTAGATTATTTGAATTAATGAATTTTCTGAAGAATTAAATATCCAGAAAATAGAATCATGTTATTCAATAATTTTATTGAAATAGAAGCAAAGGAAAAATAGAGACGAGCAATCTGATTTGTAAGCAGTGTAATTACCAAGAAATTATTATGAGCTGGCAACTAAATAATCATAATATCTATTATGTACTTCAATAGTAATAGTCAGTTGTGTAATCTTATGATTTACAGTGATTAAAATCCTAATTTTAAATGTGAATTTCTATATATATGTTAATTTCTAATGGAAAACACCTATTCAATATAATAAATATGTATTCAATTAAATAAAGTTACTATTACAGATGTCTATCTACGATTATATTGAAGCCAAAACCAAGAATTAATTGTAAAAAAAATAGTATGATTAAATGAATATTTTCTATTTAATTTTAGTCTGTGTGTAACGGATAAGATGGACTTTAGGATAAAAAAAGAGTAAACGATATTTACATATAACTGAAAAAATAGCCATGGTAAGCTAAGGAATATATCATGTACTAGTTACATGCTTTCAATACGAGTATCATTCATTTTGTAATAACTAATCAAAGTAATTATAGATCATATGAACAATACATACTATATAATCTTACTAACATGTAATAAACTATAATTTAATTTTATATCAAAACGTAAATTAGACATTTGTTTTATTTTAATGACTTGAAACAATAACTGTTCTATAAAATTTTTTTCACTAACTCAGAGAGCAACTATTATGAAAAAGTATATGGAAATGCCGATAAAAAAATTACATGCACATAACTAAAATTCAATATTAAAAAATGTATACTAAAATATTGAAAGGAGATAATTTCTAAAATATAGCTTTGCACGAAAGATTATTTAAATATATTAACCGAAGAATTTCAAAAAAAAATTAAAGCTGATTAGAAAATTAAAAATGGTCGTTATTATATTTTCTGTTCCTTTACCTCCTTCACTTATAAAGAGATAAGGCAAAAAAGAAGTGACTAAAATATGAGCTGTCAATAGAACATATTATATAAATATGAAGCGAAACTCAACCCATTATTATAGAAATAAGAATGGAATAACACTGCTTCTATCTAAGTCATCATCATATCAGTATGATCCAAAAAACATTAAACTTAATTATGTGAAAATCAATTTATACTCCAATATAATCACATTCAGATATGTAATCAAATAAAACTTCGCGTTACAAACTACGACTAATTTTAGATGGCCTTTGTATGGAATGTGCTTATATGTAGTACAACGATATGTTTCAATGAGTAAAAACTAAAATAGTTCATGGTAAAGAAATAACTCACGTATAATAACGTTATACATATATACGTTATATATAAATATCTTTGTTATATATATTTGCTGCAATATAAGAACAATGCGTAAATAGAAAAATGTACAATATTATTTTTAAATAATAAAAGTAAAATTGTACACTACATATTAAAAATCTATAATTTCTGAAATATAAAAATTTACAGCTGCATTTTAAAATTATATATTTAATATTTACTCCATATAAACAATGACAAATATTATAAAATTGCAAATCTGTACAAAAAGTTACTCTAGTTAGTTATAAATTATGAATAGAAAATATATTACTTCAGTTGTGACCTACTCAAATATAATTTATATCATGACACGTATATATTATTTTTGTATAGCATATAATATAGGACAAAATAGAGCGACTATTTAGGACACTCCAAAACGAACGAGAAATATTTAATATCGACATAAATCTTACAGCAGGCTATGAAGAGACGATCAATTAGTTTTAAAATATGGAAGACTAGTCCAAGCTCAACATTATAATATTAGATGGCTGAAATATTACTCACCAATAAATCAATAGAAAATCGATATTATTAACATTTTGGTTTTTTAACTGGCTCATATCTATTTTGCATTTGTTGTGAAAACTAAATTTACCATTCATTTTTGACACGTAGTATACACAGAAAGTCTAAATGTACATAATAGGTACTTTCTATTCTAATTATCTGATAAAAAGAGCATGTTTAAACACTTTCAAATATCCTAAATATTACCAAGACCGTGAATATATTGTTCAAAACATTACATTGTACATTAATGAATAATATACTAAAGTAAAGGAATCTTCTAACCTGTGTGTATTCATTAGTGCCATCAAGAGGATCCACCCAAACCACCAAATCCTCAAGGGAAACTTTTGCCAAGGACTCGGGACATCGGTGGTTTAATACGGCTTTGTCCGGCTCATCGTCGCCCAAAACAATACCCTTTGGCAAACTTTCATTCTTAGACAGGGTCTCCTCACCTAGTACGTCGAAGCATAATCATAAAATGAAAAATTAATTAACATTTTTACTAAACATAATACGAAAATATAAATTATACAATATGTATAAACATACAATTATATCACATATATCACTGATGTTGTTTTTAATTAAAACAAAAAAGTTGTGTATTGATTTTGCTTTCAATTAATCAAACTTAAGATTAAATTTAAGTTTGAAAGTTTTATATTAATATTAGTACCTAGGTAGTAGGTATATATTGCATTTAAATAGTATTTTCTGATCAAATTCTATATCTGAATCAGCAATAATGTATCGATAATTAATTAAGCATAAATGAAACCTAATGTAATCATTAAATGGCCGTCAATACTACCCTTTCAGGCAAATTTTTATTACACATTTAAATATAAATAAATCACTTATAATATATAATCAATAATTATGTGTGTATTATACTTACAAAAAATACAAAAAATATTTGTTAGCAGTATAAAATCAAGAATTTCAAATATTATCTCTAATATTACATTTATAAATCCATATTTATAAATTTGCAGTGTACTATGGATTATGCTAAATGCTTTTAGTTTACCAATCGTAGAATAAAAAGTAAATTTCTTATTTAGTTATGAAATACCAACTAGTTGAATTAAAAGGTGAAATATAATCTACCAGCTAAAATGTGGAATTGTTGCAATGTATTACGAAAGCTTGCAAATCTCTTTAAGCCATAAAAAAGTAACAGAATTATTAAACAGTATTACAAAATTGTTTATGCTATATATTTTTCATTTAAATAGTACGTAGACTATAGCTGATAACGAACACCTAACTAGTACTAGACTAATAACAGTTACAAAAATTGTATATCCTGTCTTACTCTGTTGATAACATAAGAGTAAATTGCGATCTCACTTTGCCGGAATATAATATGTAAGTCTTAATAAATTAGTCACTATACTTATAGGATTAAAATTAATCGATCTATAATTAGCTCTATGATACAACGCAAATTAGTTTTATAAGGTTATGAAGTACTAACTTCGGGTATGAGGCAAGAGTTCAATCCACATGGCTACCTATCTCCCTAAAAGTTTGATTGATTAGTTTAAGCTTATGGCGACAAATTCATTATTTTGAGACACAAAGAAAGCACTTTATCCTTTATAACTAATAATAGACTAACAAAACTATTATAATATAAAGTACAATAGTATACACAAAATATATACGTAGTCATTCTCAAAGTTAATATTTTTAAATAAATATTTATAACAAATAATGTTTAAGTTATTTATAAGACACGATAAAGCTGTAGTATATTGAGAAAACTCTTATTAAATATATTTATATAGTTATTAGATAATATGTGTATAGAAACGAAAATTCGAGATTTATCGTAGGTATCTCGAAAGTTACATTCTATTACGGCAGCCAGGTATATATTAAAGAAACACAATTTGCTTTTTTTATATCTTTATGTCTACAATGAATTCGTTTCATAGCATACAATTTTATCGTATTAAACAATAAGACTGAGACCCTAGCTTACCAATTATGGCTAGTCCAGGAAACCGCTTTTGCAGAGTGGAAACGATGCAGTATTGTGCTGATCGATCTGCCTGAGTCTGCAGGTCATTGACTCCTTTATCAACAATACCTAGTTCTCCACTGGACATGATTTCACGAATGATGGTGCCTGCACGAGTGGCAGCAGTCACAGACGTACCGAGAATTCGCATAATCAGGGGCTCCATTCTATCTGAAAAATTTGGTGGTGGCAGGTAATTGAATGCTAGTATATAATATCACATTAACAATAATAAATTTATTAATAATTTATAATGACATTTTTGAGTATACAACAATTATACAGGATTACAGTAATTTGTGCAACACGAGATTAACAAGTATCTAATACTTTATAATTTCTATAAAATTGTTCGCTATCGATTAAGTAAATATATATTTTAGAAATGATAGACAATTATAAAGCGTAATTCATTAAAATATAACAAAATGAAAAAATAATAATCAAATATAATACCATGTTTAAAAACATAGAATAGGAGAAATTTTATTTCCCGTATTTAGAATGCAAAAATAGTTGCATTGAGTAGACCAGAGGAACTACACAGAGGGTAATCTCTTTCCTATATATATGTAGGAATCTTCATTCCAGTATCGAAACCATCGATTTTAACATGAAAAGGAGGAATTGTCCATTACGCACGTCAACTGCGACTTGCTAGCAGTCTCAATCTTTACCTCCCCGTGAGAAATCAACTTGACATCGTCTATCAATTATTTAAAAGGCTATGAGGTTCAACAACACAGAAGAACATTACTTATCTCGTCAAAAATGAAATGAACAAGAAGTGTATCAAAAATAATTAAGGAAATGCATTTTATAAAGGTAGCAAAAGTAAAAAATAAAGTGGATTAAAATGAATATTACGAACAAATCTACATATCTCAAGTTAATTAAAACATGAAATAAAGTTTCTAAAACAAATTCGGTTTACTTAGTCAAAAAATCTTCATACAAAGCATATATTATACCCGTAAACAATATTTTCATATATGAAAAATAAACTCATTATTTTGTAAATAGCAATTTAAAGCAATACGTTATGTCGCAAATATTTTAAAATAAATTGTAAAATAAATCAAAACCAACGTAGCAATTTTGTATTAAAATATCTTAGAAATTGTGTAAATAAAAACTAAAAGTTAATGCAGAATTTACATTTCTAGCTTTTTAATAATTAATCTGGATAAAACTTTAATTTATATTGAAACTAATATAACAACGTGTTACCATGAAAAGGACAGCATACATTATTATCAGATATTAAATAAACAAATAATGAAACTATAAATAAAATATGAAAATGAAGAAGATAAAAATGAATAGTTAAAATGTATTTAATAGGTTTACATTTAATCCTCGTAATACTAATCAAGAAAAATATATTCCATTCACAAAAATGAAATAAAACAAGTACACAACAAAGTAAACTTTGAAAAAAGTTGCTATTTAGTTTTAAAAATCTAACAAAACGTGTTAAACTAAATAAAGATAATTATTAATAACTATACAATTTACAGAATACAAAGCGTTTATATATACTTGTATACAATTATACTTATATAATAATATAAGCAGTTGTATTTGAAAGAGTGTCCTACATAATTTCCGTAGAATGTAAAGACTGGAACAGACTTGGGAACCAAAAAGTACGCAGGTCTCTAATATCATCTACCCAAGCAACCCCATCCTTCACCATTTGATTAAGCGCCTTTTGAGCCCGCTGAGTAGTCCAATTGAGTTTGTCCACACACTCGCCCACAGTTACGTGAGCTGTTGCCTCCGCCAGTCCCAAAACACTTGTCTGGTCCATACTCAACTCTCCAGGAACCGACTGGACAAACTGATGACTGCCTAGCGTCACAAGACTGAATCCATTTCCCAACGCATTCAACTTTTTTATAGAACGGACAATGTCATCAACAGAGATTTCCGACTCATGAGAAGTGCGAACTTTGTTCAATCGGGTGCAGAGATCATTAATATCCATCAGGCCGCCATTTCTGTGGCTCGTTGCCATGCACACCTCGATAATCTTGACGCCGAGTTGATAGTAAAAATCCCCGACGCCAATTATTTCCGACCAGACCCCCTTACTAGAAGCCAGAGGGTCAACCCCAATTGCTGCACACATTGCCTGAAATTGGGATCGGAATTCAGCGTTCTTTCTTATCTTGTCCTTGTGCTTGGCGGCAAATTCTTCAAGAAACGAACGGAAGGTATCAACCTGTTTCGTCATCTGCTGTAGTTCACTATCGGCCATTTCACCCCCTTTGTCTTTGAATTTGGCCTGGGCCATCGATCTATTCTTGATCGCACCGATACCTGCACGCCTCATTTTTGCGAACTGAAGTAGAGAAAACAAAAGATAAGACATTAAAAATTATTAAAAGTGAATAATTTAACAGTTTTCAATATGAAGAAATAAATAAATAAAAATGTTATGTAAATATGAACACACTATAATATTTAATTGTTTCACAGCTATATATATATAAAAGTAAAAAGAAAGGCTCCACAACACGAAATTATTTATTATGCCTCAATTTTCGGTTTTATAACGAGCATTTTACAACACAAGCATACAAACGATCAATAACAATTGGATAATTAGTGTTCACTCCAATTTATTTTTAAAAATAGCATATATACACACAATGCTGGCAGTTATAAACTGTAACAAGCATATTTTAAAGCATACTTAAAAAAACAGGGTTTCCGCGCTTTTTCAGAAATTATAAAGGTTTTTTTTATAAAGGACGACTTTTAAAAAATAAAATTTATAAAATATGTTTAATAAAATACAGATCATAATATGATAATTGTAAAACTGTAGCAAAATATGCAATAGTATGTGGTATATTTATACTATCAGTATTCTTTATTATTAGCATGAATAAAACACAATAAATTAATACCACTGAAATAAACTATCAATAAAATATTTAATCTATTAATAGCAGCATGAATAATAAATGTACATTAAGGTTTATATATATAAAACTAAATTGTCAATTTGGAAATATTTGTTTGCCAGAAATTGAAATTTCAAATTAGTAAACTGTATGCAGTCATTCATTTCTATGTACGAAAAGGTACACAACCACCCTTGTATGAATTTTAAATATGAAATTCTAATAAACAATGATAAGAAAAGCAATGCATATATCTAGGAAAATGAAACAAACTATGTTTGGGTTTGAATAACACTTGAAGTTATTTTATTTCCAAATCAATTTTTTTAACCACATTTTTTACTTTGATGAAGAATGTAATGCATTGCTTCTTATGATATGAAGTTTGGGGTTATTTTGTTCAGCTATATCAATGCACAGCTTATCAGCATCTTACATCCTTTGTTTTGCTTCTGTCAAAATTCTTTTTCTTTACTTCCCCGAGTTATTCCAATGATGCATCTTGTTTTTTCTGATCCAGTAGTTTGGTTTTTGATCCCCTTTCAGATTCCAAATATTGCCTGGGCTGTACCATTGTCTTGCACTTATATGGAAAAGCATCACAACAGGATATTAAGATATTTTGATATCCCCTAGACTTGGCACCAGCAAGCTAAGTATAATCGCTTGCTACATTGTTTGGGGGGTTAATTATTTAGAAATTCTTATGTAATGTGTGATATTTATTGATTATACTAGTCTCTTAATATCGGTTCTATTGCAATTTAAATAATAATTTACCTACCTAAAAATCAAGAGCAAGCAAAGCAAACAAATTGGGAATCATAAATTTTCAATTGAACATACATATATTACCATTGTTAAAATAAGTCTTTAGTACATGTGATCAAAAACTTTTTAAATGTTAGTAGGTATGTACCCATTCTACCCTAAATCAGTGTATTTCACATTGCTTTAAAAAGAATTATCTGCATTACTTTTAATATATAATGTCGATATCACTTAGCTAATTAGATCACCTGTGAACTATACCACCAGTACAAATATTTTCATCACTACAGTTAATCATTGGCGGATTCAAAGGGGGGATTTGGGGAAGTCGCAACCCCCCCCCCCCTGGTAGATTAAGAAAAAAATATCTAGACCTATGGCAATAGGTCGTTAGCTAGTAAAGCTAAGCGAACTATGTAGTAGGTAATATAGGATA
>JAYRBW010154119.1:0-14103 GCA_036023295.1 Invenusta paracnida | reverse complement strand
GATTGGCCAGCCTCCAAAATCGTCAGAGGTTATGTCTACAAATTTTGAGACACCCTTACATAACGAAATATTAGGTGACAGCCGGCCTTCAATAATGTAAAACTATACATTTTTAATATTAGCATAGTCTTTAAATATATTTTGTTAAATGCATTTATTTGTGAACTATGATGACATTTATATTTTATTTTGAGACATTTAAAGTTCGATACTCAGTCAACATATTTAGAGTACTGTTTTTCGTAAAATAAACAATATTAGAACTTCAAAAACGCAAAATGTTTCAACCATAGATATATATTCGTTAGTATTAGTCTTAATCGGTAAAAGGAAAACGTCATATTGTATTTGCTCATGAATTTAATTAGGGGCGAATTGATTTTTTAGTTTGAATATCTACAAAGTTAAAACAATTTTTTATTACATATCAATATTATATTGATTACAATTTAAAAACAATTATAAAACAGCCATTATCTACATTTCATATTATTTACAAATCAATAAGCCCCAAATTTTAAGGAAAATTATGATAAAAATTGTAATATGACGTATAAAATATGATCAGAAAGCTAGTAATGTTCCTGGTCATCGCTTGTAAAATGACGTCTAAATTCACGCGTCATATTACTAGATTGCTGATTTCATTTGCAATGTTTACTCAATTTATATTTTACTGCTTCCACATCATTGGTAAATCGGTACTTTGACATATTTATTCACTAACTTTATAACGTAGAGAAATACTGTAATTTTAATTTTTCATAGATATCATGGACCATGGAATCGGGGGGGGGGGGGAAGGCAGTTACAGGGCCGGAAAAAATGATATTGATGCATATGATAAAAAGGCGGTAGCTACAGAGATATGCATAATGAAAATAGTTATAAAATAAATGTTGTATATAATATAAACCACGTTTGGAGTACTTCACTTCATTTCTATTCATCGTAAGTCTATAGGGGGTTACCAGAAACAGGCACAGATAGCTCTGGAAATAACTACAATTCGATTACTATTGATAGACATCGATTTATTATAAAGTATATTGAAGTCGCATTGAATTAGCTTCCTATGGTGTCTGCCTTTTGTTATACCAAAATTATTTGCAAAATACTTAAGTCGTGCGACATCCAAAATGAAATATTAGCTCTAATGACGCAACAAATTCTTTGCAATATCAGTTTCGAGATTCAGAAAAGTTATTTTTCAATAATTGGTGACGAATACACAGATGTTTCTAACAAGGAACAGCTCACAAATTGTCTTCGGTTGTTTGACGACAATTTAAACCTGCACAAAGTCTTTTTGGATTTCTACCATATTCCAAACATTACATCTGATACCATATTCCTGGCCATCAAAGATGTTTTAGTTCGCCTACAATTGCCGCTGACACTTTGCAGAGGTCAGTGTCATGGTGGTGCCAGCAATATGCTTGGACGAAAAAATGGCGTTGCAAAATGAATTACAGATGTCCAACCAAAGGCACATGTTACCCATTGTCACGCACACTCCTTGAGTCTTGGGGTGAAAGACACTATATCTGAAAGCAAGGTATTGTCAGATACAATGGACACCGCAGAAGAAGTCGTAAAACTGATTAAATTTTCTCCACAAAGACAACAAATTCTCCATGAAATTTGCCAGAATATTGATGACGATGAAGACATTCCCGAACAAGGTGGACTACCAAATCAAAGTACTATCAATGCATTACACTAGTCAATCAAATTGTGCAAAAATTGCAACAAATTGTAATCGGTGTTGTAACAAATTATTAACAAATTACATCAAATTGCAATTTGTTAAGTCTCAATTTGTTGCAACTTTGACAATTAACGTAATTTGTTACAATTTCAACAACACTATATACAAATTTTGTTGCAACAATTTTAATTTTCTTCATAATTTGTTGCAATTTTATTTACTGTACGACAAATTTTATTCATTCCATAATTAGTTCTAACAACATATACTACTTGATTTATACTACTACATATAATTATACATATGTTACTTGATCACCTTAAACCTTCGGGGAGGCTTAAAATAACCTATAATGCTCCGTATGAAAATATTGCTTATCTAGTCAGGCTATAGGCCAAAAGATATTTGACATAATTGCTCGTTTTTAAACATACATAACAGTAAAAATAACTGATAAAGATTATGCAAATATTATTATGGATGTTCCTATCTTTTACTTTTAACAGAATAACAAATCCAAATTTAACAATAAAAAGTTCACTAAAAGATATCAACATAAAGCAATTTAATTACTATCTCAAGGCAATCATAAAATATACAATAAAGTTATATATGAGAAGATACAATGTTCAAGTAAAAACTGTCCACTTCTTAATACAATATGCTTACTTGTGTAAATCCAAAGAATATAGAGCAAGCTTCAAGAAACCTCATTTGTTGCAAAATATATACGAATAACCTTTCGGTTAGCTCTGGATTATTTGAAATTCCGTCTAATAATATATATGCAAAAAAGCTGATAATAAAATGTTTATACTAAGGCAACGAGATGAATTCTAATCATGATCTTCCAAAAAAATGCGGTAGCATATATTTTATTGAAATTAGCATAGACATAGCTGACTAGTTAAAAGTTATCAACTATTATGATATTTAAATGAAGCAGCTTTTTCCACAAAGAAAACGAGTATCTAATTTGTGTTATTATTAAAATCGTATGTTAATTTTAGTCTACATTTTTAAAATGAGGGGTCTTGTCGCTCGCATTAAATTATTTATGTACATCAGTCAACAATAGTCAGTTACTTTGTCTGTTGTCATAACAAGAATACAATCATCAGGTGCATTACATGGGAAATGTTCAAGAATTACACATGGCGACACAATCTCATCACATAGTATTTCCACAAGTTCATCAGATGATACACATGCTGCAAAGTACTTTGATACAAAAAGATATATAATATTTATAATATCAAGTGGTACATTTGGTAAATGAAAGTTTTTAATATCAAACAATGGTATGTCAATAGAGACAAGTAAATTTACAGTGGCATAAATATTACCATTTCTACAGTCAAACCGCTTAATGTAACCATACCGTATAATGTTATCAGATTGTATTTTGTAAACACAACTAAGAGATGCACAGGATTTAAGTTTTAATTCTGATAAAAATTTCAAACCAAGACGATAAATAGTAGTTTCATCTTTATATATATTATTTTGTGAAATGGTTGTGTTCCCAATTAATTTCATAATGTTTTCTTTGCCTTCTATAGTGCTATGTTTAAGCAGAAAGTTGCTATATTTAAGCAGTATATATTTTTCACTAATCATATTCATGTGATTGCGAGTACCTTTACAAAATTTTTTAAAGTGTACAAATTGGTGTTCAAATGCAAACATGGAATAGTAAGGCATTGCTCCAAATAATTCTACTTGAGAGGGCAGGTGTAATAACAAATGCATATTAATTGTATACATATTACCATCATAAAGTTCACTATGTTGAGCATTTAAAAAACTGATTATTTTTGTTAGTTCATGTACATGTTTTCTTACACTTTTAGAATTCACTATATGACAAATCAACACAAAGCAAATAAAATGAAAAGCATGCTCATGAGCATCTTTAGTATAAAGTGCATTAAATATTGTCGGTATACTATAGTACAAAATGTAAAACATATAGTCCCTTGCTTTCCAAAATGACCTCTCAGTTAAAGATCTGGGTTTTGAAATGAAAAATGGTACTTTTATCTGTTTACAAATGTTATCAAAATTAGTAATATGACGACCAAGATAATATAGGTTTTTCCTTTTAGATTCGTTAAAGAAATAGGCAAAGAACACTTTGGAACAATTCTCATAAAGTAAATGCAGTGAGTCAAGAAGGATATTGCTGGGAATATTTACATATGAATGTAAGACTGATAAACCTTTAATACCAAAAACAGTAGTTTTTGTTTCAGCTGATAACAAACTAAATTCGTTATATTTTTTATTTGACATTAATTTACCAATATTGGGATACTTTCTACTATGCCCCTGGCCTACTTTCACTGAAATTCCTGAAGCCATGCAGTATAAACAACCAAAAAATCCATTAAATTGAGTATGATTTAAAATAGAAGCCATGGCTGGCAAATCAAAAACACATGAAAAAGGTTTTACAACAACTTTTACGGTTCTATCTATACAAGTTATAACTATTGGTTTACCAAAGGGAAACTCAGAAAAATATTTGTTTAAAAAAATATCCCATACTGGCTTTTTTGAAGAAAACCATAAGCCAAATAATAAAATGTTATCAAATTTATGCCGCAAATATAAAGGTAGGTCCAGAATTGTACCTTGAATAGGCCAAACAGAGGACTTTTTATAAGTGTACAGCTGGCCACCATCACTTGATAAATGCAGATGCAATATGAGTATTTCATTATCCAAGTCCTCTTGAAGGCACAACACATCACCATTATTATTCATTTTTAGATGCTCACGATAATGTATAATTGTTAAATAGTGCTCAGATAGTATCATATGGAGCTGGAAATATAAGTTAAAATGACATATTTGAGAAATTGAGTGGCTACAGGTAACAGATGTTGCCACAGTAGAGCACGTTTCACAATGATTCCATAGAGAGTATGTATCTCCTGTAAATGTTTGATGAAGATATCTTTTCACGGTAGAAATAGCCTTCTTCCACGACAACTTATGATCTGTAAATCCAACGGTCTACAAATAAGACAATATTTATAACTATAAGCATTATTATCTTAATGGTTAATAATATGAAATGCGAATATGGACGATTTGCAAATGGTTCATATGCAGTGATAATTATTTCGTTGGACGATTCGCAAATCGGCCGCACCAACAATGTACGTAATATTTTAATAATAAAAGGCGTTAATCAAAATAGTATTTTTTATAAAAACAATTAGGCTGGTCTACTTTGTGGACCTTTAAAATATTCACGAGATTTGGCTCCAGGTGTACTATACAGCTAACTGTATAAGCTATGCTAGCTGCATAACTGTCTAAATATCAAATACACAGAACAAACAAGACTATTACTGTTATTGTCTGTGTTGGTACAATTTTTAGAGTTCAATAACGATATTTACATTAAGTTATTTTACTATTATATTTTGAATATTTTTAACGATTTGTAAATCGCATGAAGAAAACAGGAATTTTCATTTTGACAACGTTAAGTCAAAAACTGTTGACTTAGGAGATAGGTAGGTTCGTTATTGAAATAGCTAAATATACATACAGTCTACTCGAATTAAAATAACCTAAACTTTAACTTAAAATGATACATGTAATTATTATTAGCTCTTAATATATTTAATTGTACCACAAGCAAAAATCTAATCTAACCAATTACCTTGGCCCTAAAATGGAAAAATAATTCCCATTTTTACCACTTTTATTATTCCTCCCATATTCAATAAATTCATAAATTTTAGATATTCAGTATAAGTCTAATTATGGTTTCTATAGGGCCATAAATTTTACTGAAAATTTCAGACCATATTAATTTTGATCATTGTGTCTTGCAAAAGAGAATTTTGACATTAAGCAGTCTTTCCATTTTTCACGGATGTTTACTTTTTTCTGAATCTTCATCCCATAATCAACCTTTTCAATAATACAGAATTAAAATACAGCTAAACATAAGCTAAAACAAAGTTTAAAGTGCGATTAAATTTCTTGCATTATGCTTGTTTGGATTAGGCAAAGTAGATAAGTATCTACTTATCTACTTTGCCTAATCCAAACAAGCATAATGCGCTAGTTAACTGATTTATATAAATTTGGAGTCGTTTATTGAATCACTTCATGAAAAATAGTTATAATACCAAAGTTGTAATACTAGCAAACAATTTTTAAGTCTATTATTTGCTAAAAGCTCAAAATATAACCATGTGTGAACAAAATTGGCCTCTTGGATTAAAGAGCTATAATAATAAATTTTGCAGCATTGCCAGTGTAATTGTATAAGACAGTGTAATATTGTAACTACGCTTATGTTCCAAATAGTATTATAACAACGTACACATAAATATCTTCTACTTGTTCAAGTATTAAATTGTAACATACCAATAAAAGCGACAGTACACCATCAATAGCGGAATATGACATTCCCATTTTTACCACCATTACAATTAAGGCTGCTGAAAAAGTAATATCTTTGCTGATTAGGTAAAAATCTTTTGGTGCATCAACGACCATATCATCATCAGCATCTGATTCTTCAACTGGAGAGTAACACACTTCCTCATCTTCATTTTCTGCAAAATGTATTAATAAAAACATAGCAAAATTTAAGGGTCAATACATTACAAATTTATCATTATGCTTAAGTCCAGTCAATTACGTATGATCAGAATATACATAAAGTGGAAAATCAAACTTATTAATTTAAGTGATGTTTGATATAACCATTGAAATACATAAAAAATATGAGAGAAATGATAAAAATATTAAATTTGAAATAAAAAACAATTTTATATAAATATTTCTTTATGTTTGCTTTTTATGGAGTACCAAATCACCAAATGTCTACTCAATTAGATGGTCCTGTAGGGACCATAAATGTATTGATTCTCTTTGGTCCCAAATAATTATTTGCAATATCTTTATCCTAAAAAGCAAGATTAAACTAAATATTCTGAATGTGATATGCTAGTATCTATGAATTGATAAAATAATTTTGCTCTGAGTTGAGAGGCTGCTAGTAAAGAACAATACGAATTCTAACTTTTTCTTTTTAACTATAGTAATGTATATATATAATAATATTGAACTAAAGTATATAGATGGCGTAGTTAAATAAAGTTATGTAAAGCTTTTGAATATATAATCTATTTTTCCGCATAATTTCTTAATTAAAAAAACTAAAATGTAAATTTCAATGTGAAAAGTTATATATAATCTATTTTCCGAATAATTTCTTAATTAAAAAAAACTAAAATGTAATTTTCAATGTGAAAAGTTATTATATAGTTATTATATATATATTCATCTAAACAAAATTGTTGTTATAGGTAAAGGAATATAAGTTTATATGTATGAAAGAAAATATATATATGAAAATATTACTTATCTTACCAGAAATGCTCTCATCTTGTGATTCATTCAAAACACCATACAACTGATGCAAAAAATCATCTCTATCTATTTCAATATTCATACCACAGCTGAAAATAAACAAATAAACAATAGTCATTAATATAACTTCATTATTTAAACAGAAGTTCGAATTAATCAAATAAATTCAATAAAATAATTTTTGACTTTCAAAAATTAAGAAGCAAATTTGTTCCAAAATAATATATTTTAAGTAAAGTACAGTGAATTTCTGTACAGGTAAACATGTTTCACATATCTATTGAATAGAAATATTAGTAATAAAAATGTTACAAATAAGATAACAGTATTTTATAGATGAAGAAACATAACAAGGTACCAGATTCCGATTTGTTCCAAACATAACAAAAATTCTAAATTAATTACAGTGAATTTCTGTACAGGTAAACATGTTTTACATATCTATTGAATAGAAATATTAGTAATAAAAATATTACAAATAAGATAACAGTAATTTATAGATAAAGAAACATAACAAAGTACCAGATTGCGATTTGTCTCAAAAATAACAAAATTCTAAATAAATTACAGTGAATTTCTGTACAATAGAAATAAGTAATAAAAATATTACAAAATAACAGTACTTATTTCATAGAAACGGTTTGTTAGATGAAAAAACAAAACTGGGTACCATATTCTAAAAAACTAATTATATTTGGATCTCTTTATTTTAAGATCCAATAGCTATTAAAATTTACAAATTTTGCATTAAGTACCTCATACAATACCGATTTAAGTCCAGTAGTATTTTAATGATGACTGATTACAGGTCCCCCTACAATTTGATTTGCCTTAAAAACTGATTCAAGGATTTTAAAACAACAGACCAAGAATATTTTTGTGGGAACCAAGCATCCAGAGCAGATTTGATAATAGCCACCTCAGGATCTTGTAATGCGATTCGTTCGGTTTTTCCATTTGGACAAATTATCTTGTTTGATAAATATTGCAGTCCATATCGTCTTTTAAGAAAATTTCTAGCAAAAACATTTGCATTATTGCTTGTAATGCTCGATAATGTAAACTGTTCATTGGAATTAAAACATTCGAAATGTAAGTCTTCACGACCAATTGGGTCACCATTATCAGTTAGTGTTGCTAACTTATTATTCATCTCCTCCATCTGCCCAACTAATTTTCGGAGGAGGGTTGTCTGAACACGACTCTCTGCCAATAATAGTGCTACAAGCCCATTTTTTTCAAGATTAATAGGTTTTATCAATTTTTGATTTTCTTTGGTTTTGCTGTTTACTTGTGTGGAGTCCTGAGAATTCAGTTTTACAACTGTAGATTTACTGCTATTGGGAATTTTCACTGTCTCTAGGGCTTTCAGTTTTTTCTTTTCTTTCAGATAATTGTGCTGCTCTTCATCTGAAGAAGAATTAGTCAATGAACTGCTAGCAGCAACTGTCATCCTTTTCTTTTTTGATTTGTGTTTTGCAGGTGGCCCATCTTCACTTGAGGTGTCATCATGCGATAGAGAAACTGTTGGTTCAGAGTTATGTTTTTTATTAAAAACTTTATCTATTCTGTCAAGTACAGTATCTGTATCTGCCATTTCATTAGCCAACTCTTCTAGCATTTCCTCAATGGCTTCCATTTGACTAAAGGGTCCTTTTGCTAATATTATAGCTTTTACAAGAGAATTTTTTTCTTTAACTAGAATTTCCACACCTTTATTGAATAAGTTTTTCTCTTCAGTTGAATATGCCGAAAATATGGAAGAATTAATGTACAATGACTCTGAATATGAATTGGTTTTGGCAAACCATAGGCGTATAAATGAACCGGGAACAATTGTCACTTTTTTAGAAGCTTGCTTCACAATTCGTTTTTCTGCCATTTTCTGTAAGTAAAAAAATATGATAATATACTTAATATTCTCCAAAGAAATGACCAGCACATTGTAATGGATACAATGGAACAATAGGTGAATTATATTGAAATGACAAGACCCACATACAGAGAGGTTCAGCCAGTGAATGCAATGGAATAAATGGTTATAATTGTTATTAAAACACAGACATACTAATGGCATTACTCAATTATGCACTTCTCTAACTACACAAAATATATATAAATTATCAAGAATTTTGGTGAATGGACCGTAACATTTATATGCAATTTGATATTGTTTTGTATGAATATACAATAAAAGGTGAAGTATGATGCTGACAAACTGTATTAAATATGCAAATAAATTGAAAACTTATAAAAATTGAGATAAGAAAATATACCTTATGTTGCTTGCTTATAAAAATTTATTAATCAATTTTTTATAATACAGCTGCATATAGTCAAAAGAAAAAATATATGAATTAAAAAGGCATAAACTGTCTATATATAAAAAGATGCCTAATAATAAAATAAGGACCTTTCAACAAGGCTATAAATTTCATTTTCCTTTTTAAAACAGTTATATTGGTTCAAAGAAAATATTTCAAAAAAATAATATTTAAACTTAAAAACATAATAGAAAATATAAATTATATAGGATAGTAATATGCAATTCAGTAAATCAATTTGAAAATATTCAACATGATTCTGCCATCAGCTGTATGGAAGACCCACCAAAAAAATTAACCCTGGTTTGATAATTTTTGTATATCTGCAATACTAGGCTCTTCCATTACAATCTTGTTTTTGATTAACATAGACTAATCTTAGTATAGGCATATCTTGATGACAAAATATTGCCATATTATGAATCAATCCCACTGAAGAAAGAAATTTAGTTGCATAAATATTGTTATTAGTAAAGTATAGTATGGATATCACACAGTAAATAATTATCTCAGTTTAAATCAGACTATTAATGATATTATCAACAACTATAAAATAAGTGGAAGGTCTATCATGTGCCATAATAATCAAGTTTATGCAGAAATACTCGATTTTTTTTGTTATACTAATAATTATTTATGAATAAAAAATTACTGCCTTTAATAAAAGATTTCTATAAATTGTGTAAGTCATTATTAAGTGGTGTTAATTATTATTAATCAGTAAATGTTAAAACTTAATTATACTATAGCATAGGTATAGTCAGTCAATAAATTTATAAAAATCAATGCATATTTGCCAGAATGAACTGTTTAGCTTGTTAAAAGTAGTAAGTGATATAGGGACCCAGCCACCAAGTAGTGTAGAAAAAGTGAAAATAATAAACTGTGCCGTGTCAATATTTATCAATAATGGCATTACAATTTCATTATATTATACTATAAAAAACATATTGAGTGAGGTCAAAGTTGTAGATTAGGACTAAAGATTAGACTAGTCAAGTCATTAGACTTACACCTTACTAACAATTATCATTTGAACCTGATTTGAAAAGTATTAAACCTTAGGGTCAGTCCAAGACTAATGCCTAACTAACTCTTTTAAATGACCAGATTAATCTAATAATTGAAAATATTAGTTTATTTACAATGTAATTTTCCTTTGTTTAATTGTGATCTTTTGGGATTAACCCTGAATTGAGGTCAAAATAGAAAATACACTTAAGTGATTAAAAACATATTTTTCATTAACAATGGCTTTATCAATGTAATACACATTTATTTATAAAGTTTATACCAATAATTCTAATAATTCTAACTATATTGCTAGAAGAAATAGAAAAATATAACATCTAACACATTCTGAAAGTTCTATTAGTGAGAAAAACTCATGCTACTCACCATAATTTAATAATACTTATTTAAGCAGATGAACATCAAGGATATAGGGAAATTGAGTTACAATACCTACAAATTATATATCTATATACTAATAAAATTCAAATATAGTTTTTATTATATTCAACAGAATAAAATCATTTAGATTGATAATAATAACTTAGTGTATTAAAAAAAATAAAGATATAAATAATTTCAATTTATAGATTACATATAGAAGGATAATTCAATTTCTAAATAATAATAGGTATATTGATATAATATATATTTAATTGAGAAAAATTAGCAAATAAAAAAATCAAATATGTGAAATCAAATAAAGTATCTCCATAGATATTGTTAGAAATATATTTTTTAATATATTCAACTATTATTATTTTTGAATATACATTAAATAAATATAGCCATTTTTAGCCAATACCCATTGTTATGCTTAAAAGCATAGAAAATTATCATAGACAATTATCATTATTGATAAACAAATAAATATTACAAGAAATATATATTATATAAATAAGTAAATAAAAAAGATACCATATAATATTATTAAATAAATAAATTCTAAATATATGTTTATAAGTGTATTCAAAATATAAATATAGTCATATGTATGATAAATAGACAGAATAATATTGTATATACAGCCCCAGCCACTTAAAATGCCCCCCCCCGAAAAATAACATTTTAAAGTTTAAGAAAAAAAATTGTTCTGCACTTATTTTATTTACTTTTTTACTCAGTAAAACTGTAGAAAAATATACTAGAATTATACAAAAATGGATAAATAGGTTCGGAACAAATATTTTTTATCTCAAAGTAAAAAATGTAATTTTTCAGAGGGGGTGGCATTATAAGTGGTCAGGCCCAGGGCTGTATATGCTTCTTAAATATTTAAAAAAATGTATAAATAAATGTATTAACTTATATAAATTAAAAGCTTAAATAATGTTTCAAAGTACTTATTACTAAATGAAAATAACAAGAAAATCTTTAAAGTCTACATATTGTAAAATACTTAATAAATATGTACATATTTTTAAAATTTATAATTATTATAAATTGGTAACAGTATATAATCAGTACAAAAAGATATATGTAATAAATATAAACATATTTTATTTAGAATTTTGTGCATGAATTTAATACTTGAATAAAAAATTTTGGACTAATCTTAGAAAAATCTACAACTTTGACCTCATCCATGTAATATAATGCTTGACTAAAGCTATACTGTATTTATATAATAAATATTTATATTAGTATTACAGTATTTAATATAGATTTTTTAGTAAGATCTAAGTAAGTACTTAGTTTTTTTTAGATTTTTCTATATTAATTATTAAAATACAATGTTTGTATTTCTATTTAATTTTTATTCATTGAAAATAAAGCTGTAAAAATTGTAATAAAAATAGTTTTTCAAATAATAAACATAATAACAAAGTGGCTATTTGAAAATATGTACTGTAATAGCAGCTGCTAAACAAGGTGGCTATTGGTATGTATTATTGGTACAAACCTATGCAAATATTAAAAACTATTGGTATATACTTAACTTAGTAACATTTTGGGTAGTTTATATTGATAGAAATACAAACTAATAGGATAAACATATATAGTACACTACAACCTCCCTATAATGAAACAAACTTATTTATATATAAATATTAGAAGAGGTGGTGGCGATCCTACAGAACTAGAAGTTGGCCGTAAATTAAATTGGCAATTATGGAAGAACAATTATTGCAAGAATGGATTATAAAGTAACTAAATGTAACCCTAAGGACTTTGGTTACTGGGATAATGTAGGCAAACCTAACCCTAATGACTTTGGTTACTGGGATAATGTAGGTAATCCTAACCCTAATTTACGGCTGACTTCTGTAGGAATGCCAAGGTGGCTTCTACTTCTAGTACTAGTAGTGTAGTAGTACTTAATACAAGATTATTACAACCACCTTTCAATATTTTATTTTAAAATAAATAAAAATCATGGCTTGATTCAGCTATATGTAAACAGGTCATGACATAAGTAATAAATGTATCAACTGATATATAATTTTTTATCATTATAACACTAATATATAATATTCACAAATTCTTGCACATACATGTCAATAACAGTTGCCATACAATAAACTGTTATAATATATTATGGCAGTTGCTATCTGCTTCACTTTAGTGCCGAACCTTTTAATTTTACACGGACGGCAATAAAGTTTGACAATAATGTGAAGCAGACACATTGCCCGTGTACTCTAACGTAATTCTAAAGAAATAATTCCTGAAGGGTGCAAATTGTAAACCATACATTCGTGAACAATTCAATCTACATTGTAACAATTTATCTTAATCAAACAAGAATCTATCTACGGTAATAATTATACACTTAAATTTACATGTATATAGAGACAAATGAACTAATGTATATAATATTGCCCTTTGCTCCCTTAAATTACTACGAGTACGTATTCTCGAAAAAGCTGTTAAGATTCTTTGAAATACCGCTTTATAAAAGTGAAACAAATGTGTTTAAACAGTTATTATCTTGCTACTCTGCACTTTTTTACAGTTATATTATATAACAAATTTTACCTATTTTGCAAACATATAATAAAAAACAGATTAACTGAATTTGTTATAATTTATATGTATGATGCAATTATATGTACTAATACCAGTCTACGACTGGACAGTCAACAAATAGTACGCCAGTAATTCACCCCAGTATATCTATATATTCTGAGGTGAAATGAATTATATTGAATTAATAATCGCGTATACCTAGCAATTAGTTCTACTTATTTTGTATGCATTTAATTGCAACTGAATTGCTCTACTACTGTGAAGCAATTTTTTGGGGTATGTATTAATTACTTAATCTATTAATTTTTTGCTCTGACTGTTGTAATTTAATTGCGCAACCAAATTGCAACATTCGTGTCACAATGTACATTCTTTTTATAGGGGTTGTTAAAGTAGGTGTGAGAAAAAAGTTCCCATATAATCGAAAGGTAAGGCTCTTTTCCTTTATCGTATGCCATTTCAATGTTTGAACATTTTTTTGTTTGGAATGTTTTAATTAAATTGCTTAACAAAATTGCAACATTTAAATTTTCCAAAAAATATATTGCAACAACGGCAACAATCGCAGTTTGTTGTAACATTATCGCAATTTAGTCGACTAGTGGATATGTATAAACTCATCTAACTAACTCTGTTGTTGTGGAAAATGTATTATAATGTTATTTAAATTTGGTGTCGTAT
>JAYRBW010154108.1:0-14104 GCA_036023295.1 Invenusta paracnida | reverse complement strand
TAGACGAAAAAGCCATTTTCGAGGTAGCATAGTATATTAATAAGCGACATGTTTCGAACACATGGTTCATTATCAAGTAATAACAGTGAGTAATAAATAAAGAACAGATGAGTTAAATAGTACAATAAAACTCGTACAAAAGAATTAGACCAATCAGAAATAAGGAGAGAGAGAGAAACACATAAAACACGAAACAAAGTTAATACCAATGAGCTGCAGGAGTGACAATAGAAAGAAAGGCCGAACTGAGCAGAAACAATGCGTCAGCCTTGCTACATACTTGTGTAAGTCTCTAGACTTAGAGTGCAAATCAAGAACATGAAAGCAATTATCAAACGAAACCGTATTGTTGCAAAGGGAGTGATGTTTGAACAGGTCACTCTTGCAGTGTTAATTGATTCTTTTAATAAGAGATCTCTTAGTTTGACCGATATATGTAGTAGGAGTTACACTTAGCACAGGTATAACGATACACAACTCCAGCCTTAAAAAAAGATGGGAACATTATTGGAAGTGACAGAAAAAGAGAACGAAGTTTGAGAGAAGTAAAATAGATACAAATACCAGGAATAAGTTTACGAAGCTTAGATTAGAAAAGTTGTGTGTGAGATCCTCTAAACAGTAGAGGTAGAGATAAATTGAAGTCGATGCACTTCTTTTCGCTCAGATCGGAAGGATTGGAGAAAAGAGCGTTTAAAAAAGGCTAACAACACGATCGATTACATAGGGGGGATAGCAATTATTACGAAGAATGGATTTAACAAGAGTGATTTCATTATGAAATTCAAACCAGGAAGAAGAATGAGAAAAAGCGCGATAGATTAAAGAACGGATAGTGGATAATTTATATTTCATGGGAGCAAGAGAATTGAAATTAAGAAAGAGGCCAGTGTCGGTAGGTTTCCTATACACACGAGAAATAAAAGAAAGATTATTAAAAATAATATAAAGATCAAGAAACGGTAACTTGTTGTTGATAGCTAACTCCAAAGTGAATTTGACACTAGCTGACAGACCGTTGAGTTGAAGCAGCAGAAGATGAGCAGAGTTCTCGGAGTCCAGAATACAGATGATGTCATCGACGTATCTTTTCCAATAGTGAATTCTAACGGAGGCTGAATCATGAATAGATTTTTCTAATTTACACATAAACACATTAGCCACACAGAGGACCAAGTAGAGAACCCATGGCAACACCATCAGATTGGCAGAAGTAAGAGCCATTCTCGTTTGTAAGGATACGGTCATTTCTTTCTCGGTATTTTACTCGTATTAAATTGCAATTTCAATTATCTCTTATAATGTGATAACAATTTTTTCCGAGTAAGATCTAGGGCCTTCATTGACTTGAAATAAGAATTTGTAGTGCGTTCAAAGCTCATGAGTATTTATGAGTTTACTGAAAAGAAGTATTGCGCGTCATCGGATGTGTCGAAAATGTTGCATTAGGACTATTAGAGAAAAATCAATGAAGCGTGCTTGCAGGAATCGATTATCCTTGAAGCGATTGGTTTAAATATTTCAACATACATTCGAGGGGAATTCCTACTGACGGAATAGCGCGATTTTTATTTTACTAAGAAGTGATTGGAACAAGTTTGACACCGCTTCCTATTTACAGTATATTTAAAAGATATAACGAAGAATGTCGTCAAGAAGGTGCTTTCTTTCACTGCTGAGTATTCATGAACCACATAAAACGTTATAATATTGTATATTGATTGCTGCTGATATAACACCCATTTTAATGAATATTTGTGTTTCAATTATATGTTGATTTAATACATTTGGAAGCACTATTAGACGTTAGTAACTTGGCATACATAATTCGGTATATTGAAGTAGAAATGCATTTAAAAAATTAAAATTAAGTATCTCAATTTTAACATATAAATGAGTTTCACATTAACATTCTTTAAGAAAAAAAACATATCTAGAATTGTGAAAATATCGATTTTCTAATTGACAGATTAATAAATGGGTGGTTGACTTGACTGTGCACTATTACATAATATATATAAGTAAAAAAAGCGCTTGATGACATATGTATTATTTAACTCTACTTTTTCGAGGTTAAACCTCCTAGTCAAGTAGACAGAGTAACGTAAATAAGTGTGGTTGGGTTTTAGACATGTGTGTGCGACTCTTACATCTTATAGAATCAGATTTGATTGGTTGAAAAGGAGTGCATATATATGATAGGCTGCCGTTTTTCGTATTTTAATTAATTGACTATGATATCTACGTCCTAGCTTCACTTTTAGTGCCTTATTATAACCTATTCTGTTGTCTAGTAGCCCATTCACCGACTATTAATTAAATAGCTTTTGATGCTATACACCTTAATTTTGATTATATACCTTTCAATCGATTTGCTCTGTATTCCCTACAACCTATCATATGCACTCTTTCTGTATATCAATTTAATCTGATTATGTAATAGCCGCATATTTAATCTCCAACCCAACTTGTCTAAGTCATGCTGTCAACATGACTCGGGTTTAACCTAGAAATGTGTAGTGAAATAAAACAAATTTATTGCAGCAAGCGCTTAGTTTTCTTTAATATATTGACAGATTATTCAATAATGTGTATGTAGGTATTTTAAGCATTGAATTAAATAAGTCAGGAAATAATTTAGAAGGTGTGCTATTGTAGACAAATATTATTATTATTAGTTGCTACGGGGCGATTAAAGAAATCACAGTTTTAACAATTTGTGGAATCATGTATAAATTCATATAATGATTTATATTATATACGTATTTTTCTTACAACAATAACATTTTCTAATTACATGGAATATGACAGTTTATATTATTTATGATTATATATATCCACAAATGTATTCGCATTAAAAATATATATATATTTTCAAAGTATAGGGCCGTAGATTATACCTCAGGCCTATGTTTTGTGTCTTATTTATTAAAAGTTCATTCATCTGGTAATAGTTAAGTCACTCATGGTTTGACGACAAATATAGTATCTTCATGATGATATCAAATATACGTGTGTAAATACTTGCATTCTATAACAATTCAATAAATACAAATAATTAGTATTATTATAACATTTTACAAACAAATATGATAAATTCTTTTTTTTAATTTTCTCTGTTCCGTCAACAGGAATTCTCCGAGTGTAAAAATAAAGCGATTCATCATATTATGTCCTGTCGTCTCTATGACGATTATTATCTTTATGAGCGTTGCATTTTGACAAGTTAGTTATTTTTTATTTTTAGATGCGGAAAAAAAGAGAAAATAGAGCGATTTGGAAATATAGAGTATGCATATATACTCGTACAAGACATTTCCGAATTCCTACTTACAATAAAACAATAATTGTTTTCCAACTAAATATTAAAACATAATTTCTGTTTCAATATTGCTTAGGAATTAGACGTGACATTATTATTTTTGCCATTGTACGATGGCTAAGGACTGCTGAACAAGGTTGATATTCTTGACATAAGTAATATCTGTTTATAGTAGTTGAAAATCGTGAATTTACAATTTTAACACTTTATTCATATATTGAAAATTCTGACTTCAACGAAACCAGTGAATACTCCGTGAATCTGTCAACTAATAACAGTACTGTATTTTTATACTGCAGCCATTTATCTTTATTCATAAGCGCGATCTTTTTATTGATAGTAAAGATAATTAGAGTAATAAAGGCCTTCCCATAGAGTAAAAAACAAAGAATGAGGTAACATTCCAAGAAATTGTGAACGATGATCTAATAAAGTTATCATAATATTTTGACAGTACGTGTCATGCCAGACTCCAATCAGAAGTTTGATGCATAACCCGATATATCATACTTTTGGTAATCGTGTTCGCGAAACCTTTCCGGCTGTTTAATATTGAGTCCTATAGTATAAAAGCGCCATGTGCTTCAAGTCAAGACAAAGAATACATTGTGCAAGATGCTGGTCCCGAGAAAAATATCAAACTATCTTTGAAATTGTCCGAATTGGAGTTGACTAAAGCCGGAAGAATTCTTGCTATGCCATATTTTTCATTCCCAGTTATTGCATTTAAAATGAACTTTTCAAAATTTCCATCGAATTGTACAAGTCTGTTTCTAAAGCCCAAGCCCAGCATAACGCAATGTGTAAATGTTCTATATTTTCTCAATTTATACGGTTTTAATTCTTTATTGTATGTTATTGGATGATAATAGTAAAAGTGCAACCCTATAATTAAATGCAAGGTTTTTTATAAGATCACATACATTTATTATTTTAATATATACTAACTTCTGTATGCATCGTAAATTGAACCGAATTTGATACTTTTTATCACCATTTTTTTGACAGCTAACTCAAAAACGAAACTAAAACTTTGATTACACTATTAGCACTTAGTAGCAAATCTAGACTGTCAATAAAAGTCAATGGTGACATTTCGTTGAAAAATTTACATCTTGCACATGCTGAGAGGGAAATCCTAACTTTATCAGAATTTTATGTACAGGTATTTTCATTTTCAGATGTAAGTCAATTATTGACTGATACTGGTCCCATACCAATTTCTGAATCTTGCATGGCCGATGTACCAGGCTGTAAAAGTGAACCTTCTTGTGGTTACTATGGCAATTGTTGTCTCTCCTACCTAATAACTTCCTGGAATATAGTCTATCGATACAAATTCAAGGAATTCTGTGCTCCTGTGTACACGGCCAACAATGAGAAACACGGAGTTAGTGTAATAAACACTTGTCCGACATTGACCAACAATCGTACATCTTGTCCGGTCACTAACAGTAATGAATTGAACATGAGTCTTCTCTACACCGTTTACAGTCCAAGCGATGCTGTCTTTTACCTGAATGAGGAATGTGCGTCTTGCAATAATGCCAGCAACACCATCACACTTTGGCCTGTACGGGTTTGCGTTCAACCTTCACAAGAATTTGTTTTAAGTGAAAGGCTTGCTAAAAACAAAAAATTCATATATTCTTTTTTCTTTCTATGTGAACAATACTTGGATTTGAAAATTTTGAAATTTGCCGCGCTACAAAATATTCTTCCGGATTCTGTCGCGGAAGGTTTCCACCTTGGCAACTGGACCGGATGCAGTTCTGAGTTGAACAGTTATATTTACGATGTAGGGGGTAATTACGAAGCGGATGCTTTCATGCTCAGCATGTTGTGTAAAGCAGCGGCTATAAATCGATGCCAAAGGCAACGAAATGTCTTTTGCGTAATCAGAGGGGATGGAACACCATGTGATATTTGCGATAGCAATGGAGAGACACAGGTGGGCACACCAATAAAGGATAACACGTTCCTATATGATGAACGAAAAAGTAAATTCTTTAGCTGGACTAATTACTACAATACACATTTTCCAGTTTTGTTTTTCCCATCCAAATCAGGAGGTAAGTTATTTCGCAATATTTCTCAGTCTTTCGATTATATACTACTAAATTAGAGCACATAGATTTAAGAGACGAGAATAAAAAGTTACAATTATGGTAACCTAAAAAATATACAGTTTAAATCTTTAATATATGTTTTGAGAACTAAAGGAATTAAAAACACGTCATTTGATAAACTGTATATAGACAAAAGATATTCAACTAAAAGAAAATAGTTTTTTATTTGAATATAGCATTAATATGGTAATATAATAGCCATGAAATACAGTATTTTTGAGATAGTTGTTGTGAAAAGATGTTTGTGTGATACAGAAGCTATGGAAACCTAAAGCTAATACAAAATGGTTTTGTATTAATAGAAACCTCAGAGAAATAATAGTTTCAACAGCTGCTTCCAAAAATGTAATTAATGTACATTTAGAAGTGTAGTTGAAAAATTACTATCCAGGAAATCTAATCTTATTCTGAAATTTTTTCCAAAATCAAATTTTATAAATTTTAGCGCAATATTTACTATGACAGAGTGGTCATGTGACAGTCCTAAAATTGCATCCCTTTTAAACGATTAAAAGTTACTATTTTTGATAATAAGTGCAAAGCTTTTTTTAAATCGATAAAATTCTAAATCACGTATTGATTAATATTGATTAAGTATCGGTTAGTTAAAAAAATTATGAAGTACAATAAAAATATCTTTTTTGCAGATAATGTAAACAAATAAACTGTAAAATAAAAAGTTTCAAGACTCTTACTTAGAAAGATTAGCGGTTTGAGGTGGGGGGTAGGGTGGACTAATAAAAGCCGCACCTCCCAGGGATATGGAAACCTAAGATGGCCACCGGCAATGAATCAACTAGTAGTTTTTATGTATTCCATGGTACAGTGTACAATTGTCCATTATTACTATATTTCCAAATAAAGGCAAATATAATGAAATTCGTAAATTAAAATATCTTTCTTTTAGTTTCGTCCTAATAATATGGACATCGACGGAAAGATAACAATTAGTAGATTTACAATAAATCACGCTTATATAAGTTTCAATGAGTACAACTTACCTACATTCACTCTTTCTAGAATATAACCAATAAATAAGAGTACTAATCAAACAGAAGACCGAGAACACGAAGATTAGAAGAGGTTGAGAGAATATGACTGCCAAATTGCGTAAGAGTTATTAAGAATGAGTTAATTATATATTTAATATGCAAAGCTTTTGTAATTAAAAAAAACAAAAATAAGTTAGTATTTATCTGAAGTACCACTTTATTATTATTAAAAACCAATCCAGGATTCTTTATTAAGATATCATAATTTTTCTCTCTTGATGCAGAAGCGTTGTACCGAAATGTTAACTTTTTTTAATAAAAAGGTGTTTGAAACAATAATTATCTTCTTTTTCTATTTTATTATATTATATCCAGATACGTCTCCAAGTACATGCTTTAGTAATATAATGAGTGTATCGGCATTATCAAAGAATGGAGAAAACGTTTAGCTTGACACCGCTTATTTCAAAGTCACAATGGAGTTGACTTATTTAAAAATATGCAACGTAGTGTGAACAGCCATGTGATCATAAATATAACAGAGCTTTATAAATACCAATACAATTACGATTACAATAATTAATTGTGAATTTTCTGATATATTTTTTCTCAAAAAAAAGATCAATACTTTTAATTATCTTATTAGTGTATTTACTTTATTTATACGATAACAATTATAAAAAATACGATGATATTATTTGATTTGTACTAAAGCATACAAAATAAGTTCATATGTGTATATAATATTAATAATTATAATAATTGTATTATTTTTTATACATAACATAAACCTATAAATATTTAAATTATTTCAAGAAATGTTATAATATGTTCCCATACATATGTACTAATTAATATGAATATAATATATACCTACTTACTAAAATAATTGTTAAAACTTGATTCTATATAATGACAACGGAGGTGTGTGACAGTTGGGAGGTTTTTATAAAAGAAACACATTTTGCTGATATGAATACCATTTTGCATACATGTTGCTTACTACATACGAAAACATTTCAATATATTTAATTTCTATATATTTTAAAAACGAAATCTTGGAAAAGTATTTTTTTAAATAATGAACATAATATCCTAAATAAAACGTATTTAAAAAATCAACAAATTGCTCCTATTCACTTTTGGAGCCAATAAATAAAAAGACAAAATATGATATATACTATAGACTGTTATTGATGATATAAACACATATAATATATAATTTTATGGATGATATTTCAATAAAAAGTGAATGTTGGGGATAATTTCAATGAAGTTAATGAAATGTAAAAAAGGCTCGAAAGAATATAAATAGAAGAAGGCGTATAATGCATTTCATTTAAAATAATTGAAATGTAATTTTATAAAAATACATGAATATAATCGAGCTAAATTATTATTATTGCAAATCTGTGTATTGCATTTCTCTGATCAAGTTGTCAATTTTCTGATATATTTTTCCTGGAAAAAGTAACAATACCTTTAATACTTATTTCATTGATGTATTTTCTAAAGTTTTTAAGATAACATTAGTAAAAATACGATGATATTATTTGATATAAGTACCCGTATACTAAATACATTTGCATTAATATATTATATTAATACTTATTATAATTGTAATAGTTTCTGCACGTACCCACTGATCAGAATTTTTATACTTTTTAGAAATATTATAATGCTAATGAGAATAGGCCTATATCTGGCATATAATTTTGACATCAGGCTAGAATGCATTAAATGGTAATAATTTTAAATTAAAAATTGTTTCTTCTTCTACTTATTTTCATTTAAACAAAAATCACAGCGTCGCAAAAATGAAAGGCAATAACCGGGTTTCTCAAAAGCAAAAAGCTAAAACGATATTGACGATATGAAGTACAGACATTGAAGAAATTGATATTAAAAGGTTGCCAACATTTAATTGTTACATTGACTGTTACAGAATAATTTATAAAAGGTATATATTAGACTTAGTAACTTAATAAACTGATCAAAACAACTTTTTCTTATATGTAATTAATCCAGAGCAATAAAATTGCTTTATACCAGTGGTGGAATAAATTCTACAATATGGAATTGTTTTAAGCAAGATACCTATAATATGTCAGTGTAACTTAAACATTGCTAAATAATTGAATAGTAAACAGAAAACAATTAAGTTTAAAACATGTTCTTTGTAACACTTGATGCAATAATTGTTTCTCTACCATTAATATTGCATACTAAATGTAATAATGTAATACAATAATGTAAACTAATGTAATAAATCCTATTTTATGTTCGTAACTGCTGTATTTCTCCAAAATCAATAAGTATTCGATGATCTTGACGCTTTGGAATTTCTTCAAGGTCATATTAATGACTTTCAGGACAGCGTGTCGTTTTGTCCCATTTCCTTTAATCCTATCCATACCGGACATTTGTTGGCTTCCGAGGAGTGTAAAGGCGTTGATCTAATTGTTCCCTTCTTTCATCGGAACCAATATAACACAAAACATGAAGTCGAATAACCAACATTATACTTTTAAGTGATAACTGAGTGACGTAATAACATTTTTGTGAATATTGAAGTAGATTTAATTGGTTGTAAAATCGCATCCGTGACTGTCAGCTGCACCCTTATGTTCTCGTGGCATTGTGAAACTGGACAGGGGTGTTTGTCCGCATAATTAACATTGCGTAATCCAATATTGTGCTTGCTATATACTGGCGTGGTTATTCGATATGCCATCGTTTTCTATCCATTTAATATGATTATGTAATATATTATATATAGTTGTGCATTTAATACTTAATTTATTTGATTTTATGTCACTGATCTGTCTAAATGATGAGTAGCAAAGATACTAAAGTATGCCATTTGTTTAGAATCTTTGATTAGGAGGTTCCAGATTGAAAATTTGTAGTACATTCGAAATATATTGCATCAAGCGCTTTCTTTAATTTTTATTCGTTTAATAATTAGCGCTTCAATTAAATAGTTTTCCTGATCTTCTGATGGCCCACTTGGACTGACAATGTCAGAAATATGCATTATTTTAGAGTATTAAAAGGATATTTATTTATTGGATGGCCAAATTCGTGTCTCTTTTAGTCTTTTAAAACCCACTTGTAGGATATTCTAATGCATTCTGGGCGTAACACGGAGATCCCTTTAAAAGTTATCAGTGCAAAGATTGCTTAGTTTCTAATTGACAAAAATTCCACGACGACGGACAATCCAATCTTCAAACTATTTAACTATCCATAATGCATGATTACTTCTTTCTCTTGACTATTGACTGCTGAGACCAATTAAATTCCCACTCATGCTAAATTTAGTTAAATAATTAGGCGTTGTCCCAAAAAGGACTAAATTGTTTCAGGACATATAAAGACGTTACTTTTGTTTAATAAATTCTGTTTTCTTCTATTGTTTTTGAAGACATGTCCCATCTATCATGACTGGACAATTGGAGATTGCGATCTTCGTGTTCCTGCTGTTTTGTCCGTTCGGCGATTGCAAAGGTGCAAATATTTTCTGTTCTTGTTCATTTTATTCTCAGTATAGATCTATTCACTATCTGTTCACTTAGATACATCAAGTATAGTCATGTAATATATACAACAATCGTAAATTAAGTTTAAAGTGAAGAAAAAAATCCGGTAAAAATAGTAAAACATATATTGTGAGACGTTTTGGTTAGTCTTTATACTCAATCAAAATACAGGGAGACAACATGCACAATTAATGCAATTAACTTTATGAGTGTTACAATATATAATTTGTGGAAAAAATATTGCATAATATGAAATTAAATTATTGAAAGTTGTAATAAATCAAAGTCACTAAACTTATGAAATAAGTACAAAGCGAAGATTGGGTTAATTAAATAGAATAGAATAGAATAGAATAGAATAGGATAGAATTTATTTATGTCTATCCAATAAAGGCAACCCGAGGGTTGGAACACGTTGAAATATAAATGTTTAATAACCAAAAGCATGCAACACTAAAGACAAAGATAAAACAAAAAAAATTAAGCTACTGTTACTTTGAAACTTCGTATGGAAAGAAGCTTCTCAAGTATCGGTTTATCCTTGCAAGGAATCTGAATGTCCTTCTTTTCCTCAGTTTCGTTTGAATTCGTGTTATGCTACTATGATGTTTCAATATGTCTGGTATTTCATTGTTGTTCACTAGACGGTCCGTGTACAGGCTAGCTCTTCTAGATTCTAACTTTGGAATGTTAGCGGTAAATAATGCTTCAGTGTAACTTAGGTCCTAAAAAACGATTCTCAAAGCTCTTTTTTGGATGTATTTGATGGCAGCACACTGCACACGGGTCCGACTTAAGTGCCATACAGGGACGATAGAGTGACATCTTCGACGATACATCGGATAATCGCAATGTAAACATCGACATCCTAAGACTGAGGAAAATTTGCCCTGGTTAGCATGCGCAAGAAATACATACGCTTTCAGACCAGCGGATGAGGTATGGTGATAATTCTAGAGCAGTCATCTGTTTAATCAGGATATTATTATGAATTCTATCGAAGCCTTTTAAGAAATCGACAACAATTGTTGGTTTGTTGACAACAACCGCGGTGTGATGACATCCCTAACTGGATTCGGCGCAATTAGGGCGCCTCCATAGCCACCCACATCGCTTTTTATAATGTCATCAGCCATTAGAGAGAAAGCTTGGCCTGATAAATGGTTGTGCGGAGGAATATAATTCCTCTGGCTAAAGTGAACCCTCTAGCTGACATTGATAGCGACTTTCGCCCAATAACACTAACCTGCACCCTTGCGAAACAGGTGGCCGAATCAATTCTTACTAAACTGTTAAAAACACATCAATAATCATATCGATAAACGCCAAGAGTGTAAGCTCTACTACTCATGCAATGGTAACTCTCCTGCACAAAGTTCGTTCGAGTACAGATGTTGGAAATGCTGCGCGCCTGCTTGTCTGACTTCAGGGAGTCTGTATTGGCCAAGAGAATATTCATTTTGTCTACCGATGGAATAGCGAAATCAGGCGCAAACGCCAGTGGAGGGAGTTCTTGTAGTGGTGGGAGGTCTGCCGCAGTTGATTGAAACGACTTGTTCAAGGCTTCAGTGAACTGCTGACAGGTTACCGTTAAATTGGTCGTTCACCAATTGGGCAAGTTGGTCTTTATTGTCAATGCCCATCAAGGATTTGAGATTATTCCACCACTGTCATGGCTTAGATGCCTCAAATCCGTCCCTACATCCCTGCTTTTGAGTCTAGTTTAACTTTTTTCATGCTTGTTGCCTTTTCTGGATTAACTCGGTAAGATGGTCTGAGACCAATGTTTTTCGATCGGGAATAACTTTATTCGTTAGTTCAAATGGCGTGTTGTAGAATACTTCAAATTTTGTACAACTCGTGACACTTTACCTTGGAGATTGCATCGTTGAGAGCATTTTTATTTGTTGCCGATTGCTTTCTTTTAAATGTAAATGTCGAATTTGTCCGTTTATAATCTAATTTGCATTTAGCGATACTGGTGTTGTGATCACTATTGGCTACAGGTGATGTAATACTGTGTGGACGTAAAGTACAATGTTAATGAAGAAAAGATCAAGAAAGCTTCACCAAATACTGGTTTAATTGATGAAAGAAGAGGTGTACATACACAAGCTCTCGCTGACTCCTCTCTCTCAAGTAAGATGTAAAGAATAGAGCTGGAGGGCATTATTTACGGATTTAGCTGACGAAATATTAATACTAAACACGATGTAAAGATTAAAGGTGTATTATAGTTCAATTTATTAAGAGCTACTTCAAGCTATTAGAATCACTTTGTGTGTTTCTTTACTTTATGATAACTACAGACAATTAGTGTTTTTACAGTTTTATTGAATATGAAGTTTATTCATTTTATTTTAATATAATGAGACTGAATAGTGGTATTATGATTGACTGCAAATGTTATATAAAGAGTTGTTTGAAACTATAATAGAACATATTAAATATATGCAATTAATGTTTTTAATTATGTATCTTAGTTTAACTTAATTAATATAGACAACTTTTATATACATATATACGGTAGTAATTTAAATAATAAAATGGCGCCCATCAATTTATTTTCCATGCACCACTTATTGTTATTAGTTTGTCAAGGATCTCTATTCCTAAATTTGAATATCGCAGTGTTGTTTAGAGCGATTTTCTGTTGCGGCTGGCAACATCCTTTGATGAATTGATTATAATATTATACAAATGAGTTAAGTTAATTTAAGTTAATGATCCGGCTTATTAAGCCAAAATGACCCGTCCACACGGTCAAGCCGGCTCGTTAAGCCAAAATGACCCGTCCATACGGTCAAGCCAGCTCGTTAAGCCAAAATGACCCGTCCACATGGTCAAGCCGGCTCGTTAAGCCAAAATGACCCGTCCACACGGTCAAGCCGGCTCGTTAAGCCAAAATTACCTGTCCATACGGTCAAGCCGGCTCGTTAAGCCAAAATTACCTGTCCATACGGTCAAGCCGGCTCGTTAAGCCAAAATTACCCATCCATACGGTCAAGCCGGCTCGCCAAGCCAAACTTACCCGTCAACACGGTCAAGCAAAATCGGTGGGTCTATATTGATTGGCTTGACAGAAACTTGTTATGCTAAAACAGAGCCGAAATCATACTGGTTTAAAAATGCAACACGTGCAAAAACATTTTTTAACGCATAACTGAAGATTTTATTGATTCTATTATTGTTGTTTCTGCAAAGCGCATAATGTTTCACCGAGCGAGCTTGTCACGGCAGCGTGAACGACACGTAATATAAATATTGCTGCTTGATTGACTGACAATATCACCAATATGGACAAAATATGGAAAATTATGTACATAAGTTCAACAAATAAAATGATAAATACTGCGGCTAAATACCTACATACAGGATTATGCGAACGCCACCTAATTGATTGACAAAAATTTGGCAGTACACTGGCTTAAAATAAATTATCAACAATTTAAATTCAGTTGTAATACTTTATTCTAATAATATTATTATTTCAATACCAACTCAAAAAGACGTACAATTTATAGCTATTTCCAAAATATAAAATAAATAAGTTTTGAAAATAAGTTTATGGTTACAATTAAAAGAATTAACCGTGTGGGCGGTTTTGGGTTACAATTTAAAATGATTGATTTGTTTTCTTTGATGTGGTGGATAATGCCCCGTTCACACGTCAAACCAAATGTTATGCTCACACGGTCAAACCGATCTTACAAGTATATAACTTGATAAAATACGATGTGCTTTGCATTAACAATAACAAATTAAAATCAACACATTTTTAGCTACACGTTAGCATATTGATCACTTGTTGCATTTGAGAGCAATGTGATTTTGGCTTGACAGAACATATTAACCAAGTTTAATTTCTATCAAGACAAGCCGATCGATAGGCCTCACCGAGCTGGCTTGACGCTGAGAGAGATGTCCGAGAGAGAGTGGGAGAGAGAGAGAGAGAGTGGGAGTGGGAGAGAGAGAGAGAGAGAGAGTGGGAGTGAGAGAGAGAGAGAGAGAGAGTGGGAGTGGGAGTGGGAGAGAGAGAGAGAGAGAGAGAGAGAGAGAGAGAGCAGGCTTGAAATATACTCATGTGCAATGATTAAGTCAGAAATATAGACATACATA
>JAYRBW010154097.1:0-14105 GCA_036023295.1 Invenusta paracnida | reverse complement strand
AACAAACAAACAAACAAACAAACAAACAAACAAACAAACAAACAAACAAACAAACAAACAAACAAACAAATAAATAAAAAAACAGCATATACAAATAATCAAAGCATGAAATATAGAATATATTATTCAGCACAGTAGAATCTTGATAGCATGAGAATGAATTTGAATAAAACTGGTGAAGTATAAGAAAGTATAGATGATACGATTAAGAGGACGTTTAATTTTTCATTCTAGTAACGATTTCGACATGTTAAAAATCGGAATATTTCGCGCATATGCTTGAAATAAATGTGCATCATGTGATTTAGATGCAAGATTAAAAATACGTTTTTTGACACATTGAATATTACACGTATTAGAGGAGAAATAATTAAATTAAAAGATAAGTACTGACGGATAATAGGACATTTATATTTCCAATTCTATATTTTGGTAATATTTATATTTATATTGCAAATTTGTATTATAAATAACTAAATTATATGCCTTGTGGTGCTCCTATTTATCAATTAAAAAATACATTTGTTATTATTATCATTAGAAATCAATCCTTTATAACAAATATATCAATATTTATCACTATCTGTTTCTTGGAAAAGAGCATATATATAGTACCTAAAAACTATAGTGAACTAACAGCAACTGAATTTTGGCCATACCGAAATTTGTTATTAGAAATGTCTTTTTTTAATAAATATATGTGCATAACTCGACTGATAGAATTTCAGAAGATGCATGGAAATATATGAAATAGACTGGCATGAATCATTGAATTTGTCTAATCAGTACACTCAAAGCTTAACACGTAAATATTTCTGAACTATTCTAGATAATATCGATTGGATTGGGGAGGTGAATTAACCCCCTGGATTGTTAAAATAAATATTCATAATTATATATAATTTTAGAACAATGAGGTTTTTCTCGCGTTCCAGATATCTTAATGTAATTCTCTTTGTTCTCGCAACACTAATTGTATGTCAATAATATATTTAATTAGCTAAATGGATTATATTGAAAGAAAAATGTAATTAACAGCAATATATTTTTTCTTTACGATTATAAATTTAAGAGCATATTAAAATATATTTTAAAATGTATAATTATAATTTATGGTGAAAATTATTAGAAACCAGTTTAGCTTATTTTTTCCTAATCTGCTAATTTATATAATATTCATCTTGCTGCATAAAATTTGTAGAAACGAAAAATTAATTGCACTTTATAACTTCTGCAAATTTCCTCTTTAAAACTTGAAATTACATACTACCTACGTACGCACATGAAAATTAAATTATAACTGACAAATGGATTGGGTACATAACTATTTTTTCGATATATAGCGAATTGTGCGCTTCGCAGATTATATTATGTTTGTGCGTTTGTACGCTTTTTCTGCTGAATTTTCACAGCATTTAAAGATCATATATGTACATGTATATAATCAGTTCAGTAGTATTACTTTTTGCAAGATCTAATCGAACGAGTCGATCTAGTTAATAATAGGAGATTGCCTGGAGGTTCATTTTTTTGTTACCTAATTTAATATTTTGTTTATAAAAATTTTCTTCAAAGATAAACAATGTGTTTCAAATTTTAAGAGGAAATATTTCCGAGGTGAAATTTTGTGCATTATTATATTGGCAATATTTGTGTGTATGTATATTATGTACATTGACACAAAATTATGGTTTCGTTCTTCTCCAATATGCAAGTTTGAAGATAACAAGTATCGTGGCGTACTGATGACACATGCGTAAACTAATAAACAAAGTGGACAATTATTTGTCCAATTATATTTAATTGTTTCCAAACGTAAAATTTCTGACAGAAGACAATGTTTTCAATATATAAAATTATAAAAAAACATGTTGGTATTTTATATTAAAACTAAAAACTAAAAACAGAAGACAATGTTTTCGATATATAAAATTACAAAAAAACATGTTGGTATTTTATATTAAAACTAAAAATGACTTTTGTAATAGTCAGAAGAATTTGCACGCTTATATTGATTTGAAATAGTTTAATTAAAAAATATATATTATAATGAATGACTTCCAAATTTAGAAAATTAAATCAACTGTTAATAGAAATAAAAAAAGTAAAAAACAAAACAAGACTTATATTTTTAAATAATCAATATAATCAATATAAAATCAATTATGTTGACTTCAATATAAGATGGTATACAAAGTATATAAGATGGTATACAAAGTAAAAGGGACAGTTATGTTTTAATTATTGTATATGTGCAAAATACAAGAGTAGGCATTTTCCATTTAGTGTTGACGACAGTAATTTACTGATTTTTAATGTGTTTATGTAAAAAAATTTATTTAAAAGCACACATTTGCCTGGTTTAAGGTAAAGCGATTGATAAAGCAAGATGAGGATATATTTTCAAATTGATATAACTAAAATAAAGAATTCCAAAATTACAGTCACATGATGATTATAAATGTTTAGTTTCAAAATACAGTTATCAAAGGCATTATAGAAAAATATAATTTATAGTATATGGAAATAATATAATATGCTAAATTCTTAACTATCAAAACAAGAAGCCATTGAATAAATTTAGCTGTATGTATACAAATATATTTTACGTTGTGTTAGAGTACAATAATAAATAATTGTCACAATAATAAAAAACAACTTATATATGTATTATATTTCTGTAAGAATATATGTATGAGCATTTTTAATAAGATTTGTGTATAAAAGCAACCATAACATAAAAGGAGTGTTTTATATGTGTGTGTTTGTTTGAAATATAGTTTATGGACATATATTTATATTTATACTTATACACTTAACACCTTCATATTTTTATTTTTATCTTTCCCCATCTCTCTACCTCTCTCTTTTCTCTTACTGATTATCTGTTGTGTCTGCTTTGTCTTCCCATTATAATCATAGTGATTTTTAAATAAACAAGTGGAGCGATATAAGCTTTAGTGATTGTTCCTAAACTTAAAGATTAGCACTATATTCACTGTTATGCATCCAATTAAGGGGTGGTCATATGAACACACACTATAACACACATTTTTAGTAAAAAGGAATTAAAGCATGTTTTTTTAAACAAAAATAATTTTTTTCCTCGAAATCTATGAAATTATTAATCGGTTATTGATTAATTTTATATGTATAATAAATCATGAAGTATTATAAAAATAAGTTTTTTATCAAAAATGTTTCTTTTTAGATTTTTTTTTTCAAAAATTTAAAATAAATCATTTCTATCTAATTTTCCTAAAATATATATATTTTTAACGATTTTCCAATAGAAGATGTTACAAAACTTATTTGTTTAACTAAATATGGAGTTTTAAAATATACAACTTTACTTCACGAAGAGATCAAATTTTTTATACTCGTTTGGAACATTATAATATTGGTTGTTGGAAGTATGGAACTATTTGGTCACCAGTTGTAAACATGCTTCGCTTCTATTTGTTCCCGTAAGTATCCTGTTATCCAGGTTAGCATTTGTTATATTTGACATGGGTAGTTGGTCCTGTCTCCTAAAGTCAGCATCGGAGGGCTGCTCACGAACTGTCGCTGACCAGATAATACGTTTCAATTCACTTCGAAAGAATCTACCAGTGAGATTGTAGAGAAAGAAATTAACACTGTAATTGAGGTAGAAAAGGACTCGAGTGACGTACATAGCTGTGTAGAATCCGCCAGTCGATTCGAACAGGCTCCCACTTCTACCAGTACGTCTGCCGATTTCGAGAGAATGATTAGTAATCTGTTGGAATACTCGACGCCACTGAACAATCCAACAAATGTAGTACGGCCAAGTGAGGAGCAGAGAGACAATGGAGACCGAAAGAAGAACGACGGCGAATTGGACGCCCATGATACGACTGCGTTGACCGTAGGATTCGCCCTTTCCATCACGTAGTGGAGGAATATTCGTTTTTATTATTGGTGTTCTTGTTGTCCTGGAAACCATCTCCTGACTCCGACGCCACACAAAAAGTCGTCGTGAGATGATAGCATTGAAGACCAGAAGAAGTACGGCTGGAAGAATACTGATACTGGCCGCGTAGAGGGTGTCTACTATGAATACCTCGTGACCATCAATTGAGGTGCAGATTGATGTGAGGCCTGTGGGATCAATTGTTCCATCTACCCGACTCGTGGCTGGTTTCCATAGTGATAGCAAAGAGGAGACGGTTACGATAATTATGATTATGCGGGTGGTCCAGGTCCGTGAGCGGAATTGGTTGCGCAGCATTGGATGGAAGACCGCTGAACGTGAAAAAAATTGAGAGTTTAAAGTTTTATAAAATTTTACTTCGCAGGTTCTAACTTATTCGTCTTAAATATTGTCAATTAGAAAAATAGTTTGAGCCCCGTATTCGCAATCATAAATAGCTAATTTGAATCGGACTATTTTTAATTTATTGAAAGTGAGAAAAATTGTAAAGCCATAACATTTATAAACTGATTCATAATGTACATTTTATATTTAAAATTTACACTTTAAAATTCTCCACTGAAGAAACCAATATCTTGCTATATTTGAATTATGATGTTTTGAGAAATTTCAAACAATTTAACGATACTATTGTATATTGTATTTTTGTAGATTTTTCTATTCAAACATGAAAATTATATTATCAAACATCAGAATACTATTAATAAATCGATCACAACTATGGAATATTCGACTCATAATTTTTAGACATTTTTGCTCATGGGAAAATTTACGTGACTTTACTCTTAATATTATTTTGAATATTGCTCAAATATTTTCTTTACTTTTCAATTTTGGTATCTTTAGAAATATTGTGACATAAAGACAATTCCACCTCTTAAGGTAATAGCTTATTCATATATAAAAAGTTTTTATTGAATGTTGTTTGGTTTAAATCAGTCATCATAAAAAACGTTTGGGCAGCTTCTTAATTTTCTAAATTCAATAAACATTAATATAAAAAATAATAACGATGAAATACATTTTAAATATTTATGGCGGCGAACGAAGGAATGGAAAAATTGTTTCATTACGTGTAAATGATGTATTCAATAAAAATAATTAACCCTATTCTTAAACAAGAGTTACATCGATTAGAAAATAGTGAACTAAATTATAAATATTGTACATCTGGGATGGCACTACAAAAACATTCTTATTTTTTACATATTATAGTTGTGTATATAATATTTATAATGAAAAAAAGATTACTTTTATAATTTTAATGAGAGACATTCTTAGATTGAGCCATAATTAAAAACTCATATAATCATTGAATCATAGATGAAAATCATTTATATAAACAAGTTAGATTTTAACTGTGCATACAAATATATCAATGAACTAACGGTGAAGCTAAACATTATTTGCATAACATTTTTTATAAATTCAAATGTGATTTTTATATAAATTGAAATTATTTCACATTATACATAATAATTAAATATTAATTAATTATTTACACGATGTTTTCATGAAAAAGTTCATCTGTATATCTTCTAGAGTTCACGTATAAATGTATTTCATATTAAATTTAGTCATTGAATAAAAACACTTCACAGGCATTCTTCGGAACGTGCGTGTCTCTACCGGCATTTACGGGCATTTGCGTGCATAATACAGAAACGTTATTGATTTCAAGAACCACTTAAAATACACCTTGTTATTGTGTTTTTTAAATTAATGTTAGTTACCGTTTCAATATTTTTGTCTACATTATTTAAATTTTAAAATATAAAAATGTAATACTTATTGTGTAGCAGAAATAGCGATGTTTACCAAATGTAGCGATGTCTATTTCTTGTTCGACTAAATTCCGAGAATTCGTCCAATTATTTCAACGTCTTGATCATTTTTCCCAGGCATATTACGTCATTTTCCATTTACTTATTTTGATTTCAATTTAGTTTTTTCAATACATGACCATGAATAATAGAATATTAATATGAGAATACCTTCCTATATATATCCATTATTAGTGTTTCCAATTATTTAATCCAGTATTTCAGAAAAAAATGAAACTGAGGGGGTCAAGGCCGCTCCCGCCCCGTCCCCCCTAACTCCTAGTATAACATATTATTTTTTCGACTTATTACTAATATATGTATATGAAACATTTATTTCCGCGATTCGAATTAAATGTATTTTTTGATAATTTTCATTTGAGCAATATCAAATTTTAAAGTATATAATGACAATAAGAATTCGGTGAATTATATTTATCTTTATAGTTATTTATTTATATGTATATCGTGTGAATTATATTTATAGGAATTCAAAATTCACCGCATTAACCATTTAGCGTTTAGATATATATAGAGTTAAAAATAGAGGACACAATTATAGTTCTTTCGGTCATGATTTTTGTATGCATTTATACTTATAACAATTATTATCTGAAAATTCGAAAATGTTCATTATGTACATTTGTTAGCATGTACAAACATTATGGAGTAAAAATAGGTTGATAATTAGACGTATACTATGTCTTAACCTGTTTTCAGTTAGTTTTCTTGACTATATTGAACAATTTTGTCCTCGTGGAGAAAAGCAAGAGAATTATTCATTTAATATATTTAATCTGAATTTTTCAGAAACCGAATATAGCTTTTATAGTTGCTATCTAGAAACTAAAGAGAACAGATCATTTATTTGGAACTTTCAAAGAGAAGGACTTTTGTCAGACTTTTCTTTGAATACTATATAGGTCTTAAGATCTTGAATTTAATTTTAAAATGTATCTAAAATTTACTATTTGTATCTTAATATCTAATTTTATATATTTTTCAGGTAATGAAATATTGATATATCTAGACGGTAATAGGTCGTTAGCTGCTTAGCTAAGCAAACTGTGCAGTAGGTAGGTATTATGGGACAGTTGTAAATGGGGTGTTTTCAAAAATCTGCAGCAAAAAATATAAATCGATTTAAACATTGAGATGTCATATTTAATAATCCTCTCATACATCTATCTGGCGTGAAAATTTCATGAAAATCGGTTCAATAGTTTAGAAGATATAGCACTCAAAATGTAGCATTTTGGAACAATTCCTCCTTTCGTTCTTTCTCAGATTTTCAATTAATAACGAACTTTGTATCTTTAATTTAACCCAATTTATTTGTAACTTCGTATGCTAATACAGTGAAACGAGAGGATTAAAATTATATTGAAACTGTTCCAATCCAATGCCATGGAGCTTAGATAATTAGTTTTTAAGTTCATAAATTGACAATTATCGATTAATCTTAAGAATTACACGTATTAGCGGTTCAGCGCAGTTAATCAGTAAATCTGTCAGATCTCTTATTGGCTAATAAAATTGCTATTGATTTTATTGTTCTCAATGCAAGTTGGCCGTTGATTATCGTCACAGTCAGAGAGATGGAATTATACTATACCTATGACTATAAATGGCTCAGTTTTAGAGTAAAATAAGCAGCTAACTATATGTTTGTGAAGAACGAAAATTATATTGTTAGAATCGCCGTGAAAAACTAAATAAAAATAAGGTTGGTTCTTAAAAAAAATTTCAAACAACATGTTACACTATTTGTAAACAAAATTATACGATTTTGTACAAAATAATATATGAAACTGAATATTGAATTTTGAAAATTGAATTCTGAATACTTTATATGTTTGCTGCCTTTAACATAGTCAGTCACCAAGTCCATTTTATTAACATTTCAGCTATTGACTACTGGAGCTCTAGTCATATAGGTATAGTATAATTCCATTTCTCTGGTCACAGTCTCCTTATCGATTTAGAAGAAACTTAACGCTTAAGAACATTCAGCGTTAATCAGATCATTATGAATCATTTTTTTAAATATAAATTATGTTATAATTTCTAAATGATACGTTTGATAAAAATATTATTGAATATAAACCCAAAATAAAATTTTGTTTCAAAATATTCTTAATTTATTTTTTACCTATTTTATTTTTCAAACCAAAAATAAATTAATTTTTTTTTCGCCAAAAATGGCAAAAAGCTGGTTAGCTAATCGAAAATAAATAACTTCACAATATATGGCAGCTGAGAGAGACAAAAACGTTATTCACTCTTTTAAACGTGTTATACATGTTATTCTCTTTTCAAAAAGTGTTATTCGCTTTTTAAAAAGTGTTATTTATGTTATTCACTCTTTAAAATGTGTTATTCATGTTATTCACTTTTAAAATAGTGTTATTCATGTTATTCACTTTTCAAAAAGTGTTATTTATGTTATTCACTTTTTAAAATGTGTTATTTGCGTTATTCACTTTACAAATAGTGTTATTTATGTTATTCAGTTTTTAAAATGTGTTATTTGCGTTATTCACTTTACAAATAGTGTTATTTGCTTTTAAAAAAGTGTTATTTATGTTATTCACCCTTTAAAATGTGTTATTTGTGTTATTCTTTTTTTAAATAGTGTTATTCGTGTTATTCACTTTTAAAAAGTGTTATTTCTGTTATTCACTTTTCAGTGTTTTCTTGCTCGAATCAGTATAATTCCTTAACATTTTCTGGCAAATACGTTCATACATTGTAAACTTTAACTTTTCTAGCAGTCATAAATTTCCTTGTTGATGACTTATTAACTTCAAAGTTATGTCTTAGATTTGATTGTTTTATTCAGGTAGACGTAAGAAAAAGTATGCTGTCTTAAGTCACTGTCTTTAAGATGTAAGTCATCCATTTTTTATTCATATAAGTCTAAGATATGTCTTATTATTTGTAAGACAAGTCTTGTGTCTTAATTATATTTATACCAGCTAATATATATATGAATTCAATATAATATAAAAAAATCCTAAGTATAAAATATTTAAATCACTCTTTTACAGTGAAAATTACATCATGCAGGCATACATGGTAAAACAAAAGTATAATAAGGAAGTTTACATTTTATCAGAAAAAGATGTAAGCAATATAGTCAATAGAAGATGGGGATGATGCTGTTGAAGATCAGAATGGTCAGTATATATATGTGATAAAATACAAACAACTTACTATATGCAGGGTGGGCAAAGAGTTACAATGCACTACTGTTTAGAAATATAAGTCAAGATACATTGGGTGTGGTCATTTCTAGATTTTCTAGCTGTTAGTGTTGGTATTAGATGTGAATTGTTAATAAAAACACTTATACTAACTCTGTGTTAACTCTAGAAATGACCTCACCCATTATTAAATAAACATATAATAAATAGTAGACTGACTTAGATTTTATTGTGTCTGACCACCTGCTAATTGGAAAGACGCATTAAGCTTTGACAAACCAATAATGTTAAATCAATATGATAGTGCTAACAGTATACTACAACCAAGAGTATGTCGCCATCAGTGGTTTGAGACTGGCTATGTAAATGAGAGGATTTTAAATATAAAATAGCATACAATATATGGACTAGAGGCTAGGGGTGTCACAAAAATCAATATTGCCAAAAAACTATGAGACATATAGCTTTGTAATAAGTACTATTAGATAGAGAATTCAATTCTACATGATTTAAAAAATTGACATAAAGGGTTTATACAAAGCTAAAATGAGAAAATTTTAAAAGTAAAACAGCATATGATATTTGGACTAGGTGTTAATGGGCTTACAAAAATCAATATGTTAAAAAATATTTTACTTTTTTTTAATAATGAAAAAAATCAATCTATTACTTACAGATTAAAGTTTAAATAAATAAAATTAGATAAAAATTGGCTGAGATATGATTAAATTAGTTTTCAAAATGTCAATGATTTCAAAAATTCTTGTTAAGTGTTCACTTTTTCCTATACAATATACAAAATGTAGAAATTTTAAATGGCTGTAAAAATTGATCTACTTGACTAAAAATTATGAAATAAAAAATATTATGATCAGTAAAAGAAGATCTATTGTTTTATTAGGCCTATTATTATTTTTTGGACATAAGCGCCTAATATAATTATACTATAGATGAACACAATCTATAATATTGAAGCACCATAATTGTGCTTTAAAATTTGCTTAACATAATATTGGTACTTATACTTATAGCAACTATGCTTTCCTGACTAAATATAATGTTAGATATTGCCCGAGCGAAGCAAATATTTAATAGTTTACTATTAAAACAATTCATGACTTACCGATGACATTTTATTGCGATTTCATAACAAGCGGTAAAACGAATATTTACTTTATTTGAAAATAGCATATTTAAACAAAAGTCGAATAAAATTTTTAATACACGCTATATGTCAAAAACGCACGTGCTTAGACTAGGCGCTAAAATGTTAATTAAATACATTATTAAAAAGCGAATGACTACAAAAACACTATTTGAAAAGTGATAACGCAAATAACACAATTTAAAGAATAACATATATAAAACTTTTTGAAAAGTGAATAACACGAATAACACTATTTTAAAAGTGAATAACATGAATAACACATTTTAAAGAGTGAATAACATAAATAACACTTTTTAAAAAGCGAATAACACTATTTGTAAAGTGAATAACGCGAATAACACATTTTAAAAAGTGAATAACATAAATAACACATTTTAAAAGGTGAATAACAAAAAAACACTTTTAGAAAAGCGAATAACACTACTTAAAAAGTGAATAACTCAAATAACACGAATAACACTTTTTAAAAAGTGAATAACATGTATAAAACGTTTAAAAGCCTGAATAACACGTTTTAAAGAGTGAATAACGTTTTTGTCTCTCTCGGCTGCCATACATTCCAACCATCCTACCATATCAAAAGTTCGGAAATGTCCATCGTAAACTGGATTCAATGAGACATTAAACTTTAAATAATCAATAAATTTAAAATGTAGTTTTCAGAATTATATAGTTGTAAGTCCTTCCTACTGATTGAACTATATGAAATATTAAAATTTAATACAATTTAAACTTTAAACATTGTATTATGCTTATTAGTTATACATTTAATAATTGATTAAATATTTCAATTTTTAAACCTGCTCAGATAAGTGACCGTTTAGGCTTATTTCACAAGAAATATTAATAAGGGAGGTTGGAAGTTTTACTTGAACGTATGTTTAATTAATGAACCCATTTCAAGGTCTTAAACGTATATGCCAACTAAAGCGTACATTTTAGAGGAATACTGAATATGCTGTGTCACGAATCCAATTTGAGTGGAAGTTATATTTAAACATATATATATATCATCACTTTTAATAAATTTGGGTTTATATTTTTCAACAATGGGGTAAATTATTCATTAGAAATAAGGTATTTTATTAAAATACCTTAGTGCCCATTTTCGTTTTATAAAAGATATGGTCTTAATACCTACACAAATGAAATGTCATGTGTGTTTATAATGCAGTTGCGACATTGAATAAGACATACACTCGAGCATGTTTACGAACAATTATTTGGAATCCAAAAGTTAAGTACATTGAGTTTCGACTCAATGTTACATATGACAATGATGAATTTTATAAAAATGAAATTAGAACGAATGAAACCTACTGTAAGTTGATATTATTTTAATTATATATGTTCCAATAAAACAGTTAATAATCTCCTATACCATATTGAAAAGCTCGCTATTATTAAACCAATAATATAATATTTGAATATTATGTAAGTTAAATCAAACTAAGTGGATGAATGTAATTGTGACCCAACCAAAACCACATAATGGTCGCTTGGTAATAGTTGTGGTTTGCAAAATGTTATTAAATTTTGTAAACAAACGCAATCAATATATGTAATCGTGTATGGAATTAAACTTAAATGACATTAAATATGAGTGCAAAGAAATTTAACTTTCAACCTCACGTTACAATTATATTATGTTGGTGTCATGCAGTGTGGATCATCGCTCCTTCATTAGTAAGCTTATACTGAAAGAAGCTAAAATAAAAGGAATAGCCAGACTCAAGATTTGAACTTACCCGAGTCTAAGATGCTAACCATTAAGCAGCCAATGCGTCTTCAATTTACACAGGAGGGTTCTTGATATATGGATACTATGTAGGTGTTCCCAATCAAATCGAGACGGGCGACAGAACAAATGCGTCGACGTCAGATCAAATAGAGAAGGCTGAGATTCGAATTTTGAAATCGCCTATTTCGTCAGACAAAATGTTGACAAGGCCATATCAAATGCGTCCAGGCAACATTAAATGTTGACAGAATATTAATATCGACAATATTTATGGTCGTTTTACATGCAGCAACAATTGATAGATAGAGAATGTGACTGTTACAATGGATGTAAACAGCACGACGGTTGATATTTGCAATGATTGCTGATACGCCTTTTTTTACACCAGCCATGTTGGCAGCTCCATCAAAGCATTGACCACGTAGTTGTACGATGCTGATACCCACCTTCTTGTAGAATGCAAAATTGTATCCGCTAGCGTTTGTCGAGTAATACGTTTCACTTGAAAAAATTCAATGAATTCTTCACGAATGTTGTTGTCTTTATCAACGAAACGAATACAAAGCGACATAACTTCGTCAACCATATTTGAATGAAAACCAGCCGTCTTTATTTCCTCAATGAGACCTTTCTAAATCGTGTGGTGACCTATCACATCAATCATTTCATTCTGGCTTTGCATGCGAACATAGGTTGCATTCTTTTGAAGGGGTTTTTCGAGATGTTTTTCCAAATTTGGATCATTCATTGCAAATTCTCTGAGTAGAGAGAGAAAATTCCCCGGCTTTTCATTTAGATCTTTAACGAGAACATTTTCTCAATGGTCACTTTAAGCAATTCCTTGTCGACCACAAAAATGCACGGCCCGAGCAATATTTTCTAAAATCTGATTGGCCACTTTAATTTATTATAATTCTTTATTGGCTACTCATTACAATGGTTGTAGATGCCAAAAATAATAGTAATGCAAAATCCATTCTCAAGAAGGGCGTCTATACTAAAATGTCTCATTTTATTTAGTGTAAATTCATTCACGAGAGGGGCGCCGTTTGACCTTTCGACCCCCTGGCTACGCGCATGAACATAATTATACAGATTCTATACATAAATTTGAATTTTAAAATTCATTTAAATTTGAAATAGTATGTAGCTATGGGGAAGATTGGTATCTATCTTATAGCTGGAAGTACTGATTTTGTTTAATATGCTGTTTTTTATTGACTGATTTTTCTATAGTTTATGGAGTTAATCTCTAGCTTATAAATATAATATACTTATATGCTCTATTATTTATTTTACGCATATATGGTAATAATTGACAATATTGATAATTGTTTACAATATTTTGTATACGTATTTATATATATTATACATACATATACAAAAGGCTTTAATTTAACATGTCACGATACATAAATATAAACTCTCAGTTAACATTATAATCTCTAAATGCTTTATATAATTATTCTGTCAACATTTAATGTTGCTTGGACGCATTTGATATGGCCTTGTCATCATTTGGTCTGACAAAATACGTGATTTTAAATTCAAATCTCAGCCGTCCCTATTTGATCTGACGTCGACGCACTTATTCTGTCGCCCGTATCTAATTGATGGTGAAAACATTAGAAGACTACACGAATTCCTTATGTTTTATTTGCATGTTACTACATAGCTGTTCTTGGTTATAAATAAAGAGTTAAACTATAGTTTAAAGGTGTGTCAATTTAGTATGCTGCGTCAATATAACTGTTCAGATTATACATGTCTACATACATACATATATATATACATATCTTCTAATAACCTTATATGGAATTTGTATACGTATATATATATTTACGTATTTGAGGAAATGCATACATTATCATGTACTAACAAATATATATCATTTTTAAATTTTAAATAATAACTTCAGATGCATTTGAAGATAGCGAACCGATTTTTTTAACTGTCACGATAACCGGAATCTATAATCTCTATTATAATAACTATAAGGACATTGAGCAGCGTTCCGTTGTTTTAGCTCCTCCGTTTAACTTACACGAGAAGAAATGCAACAGTGAGTACATTTAGTCATCGCTTTTTAAATTTTATTTGTTGCTATAGTCCTGGAGCCCAGAGGCTCCAGCCATATGGAACGAGGTCCCAACAATCAACCCCCTAGATGTTTAGTACTAACATCCCACATCATGAAACTGAATGTCTGCCG
>JAYRBW010154086.1:0-14106 GCA_036023295.1 Invenusta paracnida | reverse complement strand
CACGTATACCTCGTTTTGAGTGGCAATTCTTAGAGATTTACCAGGTAAACCATACTGAACCTCCTCGGCCGCCATAGTTTGTGACACTAGCTTCATCATGGAATTCGTAAAACATGAAATTTTGAATTAAAAATAAATTTAATAATATTTGAATATTACTAATAAAACAGATAATTATTATAATGACTATAAAATACTAATAATTTCGCTTTTAAATTAATAGTAATCAGCTATATTACTTTCTTTCACAATGAATTGATTAAGATTTCTTACAAGTTGAGGAATTATCCATGTTTTTGTTGGCCGAAGTTGATAATAAAATAGTGCCTGAAATAAAATAATAATGCCCGTAACTTTTATTAAATCAATTAAAACAAATGGCAGATACTATTTTAAATAAAAGGAAGTCATGTACACTTACTTCGTACAAGATCTTTTGAATTAGTGCCTGATGTTTATCCGAAACAATGATTACGTAGCCATGTTTTGAGACATTGTCTTCAGTAATATTTATGACAGCCTGCTTCAGTTCTGCATCTGTCTGGTTGATGCTTACAGTAGCAAGACGTACAGGAACATTAAAGAGAAAGTGCAATAGGGCTTCCAGTTCTGATTTTGGGTAGAAATAGACTAATTATCAATAATTAAATTTATAGGCCACATAAAAAACAGTAGTTTGTAACTAAACGTATTACATTTTTTTTAATCATAATAAGTATTATATAAAATATAAACTTTATAACAAGTAAAAATAAGTTCTGAATCAGTTATAAATAGCAGCCACCATTTTTTACTACATTTTCCATGTGTTCCATCATCTATTTGAGTGCTCTGCCCATGCGATTCTGCGTAAAATGTAGTAAATGTTCATCCAGAAATTCGGCTATATCATCAGGTGATTCAAAATCATCACGGAGTGCTTCCAATCGCGGAAATATAAACCTGTCACATAGATTCACGTCAGGCAAATATGGTGGTTGGCGAAGTAAATGGATGTTTTCTTCTTCAAAATGTTGAAGTGTTGCTTGAACCACATGAGGGCGGGCATTATCTTGTTGTAGCATTTACCACATTTTACGCAGAATCGCATGAGCAGAGCACTCAACGAGATGATGGAATACATAGAAAATGTAGTAGAAAATGGTGGCTGCTATTTATAACTGATTGAGAATTTATTTTTACTTCATGTCAAATTCTTTTAAATTATAATTTAAGCTAATAAATCAGTTATAAACATTTAATTGAATATACTAGCTATCATGGGCAGTAAATTAATATATACATATTCATGAATAGGATATTCTGTTGAAAAAATTTTAAAGGACCTCCTGTCAAGTGTATATAGCAAGAGAATGTTTCCAAACATGTAGCATATTAAATAATAAATCTACACTTTTAAGCTTACGACGATCATTATCATGAAAGATACTGAGAGAAGTAAGTCCTTGAAGGTTAATCAACTGAGATGTCATCAGGGCTAAATCGCGCTGACTGATATCGGCTTCGAAGACGGTTGGACCCATCTTGTCGGTAGGAGAGAGGTGGGACCATCCTCCAAGAAGATAATAGGGCAATTGAACCTCGTTGGTGAGGGCTGCCAACATTATGTCTTTGTTGTGGATTATAGCGCTCAGATTTTGAGCTTTTAAGTTTGTAATTGCTGCAGAAAAAAAGTTATTTTAAACATTATTTAAATGAGTTTGATAAATGTTTGTTTTATGCCAAAGAAAAAAAAGGTATAATATATTGATGAGAAAAATAGATTATTATTAATCTTTAAAATGGAAAAAAATAACTACGATAAAATTAAGATAAATGTAATAAAAAAACTTTAGAGCTTTCGGTTAATTTTGACCATAGTCGTGAAAGAAAAATATGTAATTTATTAATATGTATTATTATTATTGTATTGTGTATTGTTATTCATTATTATTAATGAAAAAAACACGCTTTTCTTTTCTGACTAAAATGGTTAAAGTTAACCGAAAGATCGAAAGTTAAAAAATTACATTTCATCTTTATTTTATTGTGGTTATTATTTATTTATTCTTATAAGATATTATTATCTTTCGCAACACAGCTAAAGACAGCGCAAACATGTTTTCAAACTTGTAAGGTCTGCTTAGCTGTAAAATCATAAACCTTCTCACCATTATACTTGATATAAAATTATAATTTATCTGAGTTAACTTAAGATGTATAAATATATTGAAGATTGTATGACAATAGATAATTTTACTAAACTCAAAACTGTCCAATGTTGTCTCTATTTATCTATTTATGTTTTTTTACTATCTACATATGTATATGAAACTAAAAATTCTACAATAGCTTAAGTATTTAATATGCTTAAGTATACAGATTTTATATACAATTAAATAATTGTATATATGTTATATATATACAATGAAGTAAGTGTCAATTAAATTATATATTTTAAGTAGGTAGGTAACTTTATCTGTAATATTACTTCAAATACCTGCTTCAATAAGACAATTTTGTTGATTGCTTCACGCTTAAATAAAAATTTATGTTTATTTACACATGTTTATTTGATACAATGTTTCATATTATAGCTCTTTAATCATTTTAAATAATTTTAAATTATTAGTGTATAAAATTTAAAATATACCAAAATGTAGTACATTCTTCAAAAATTGTTTACTACTACAAAGAGCTATAAGTAATAAATTAATAAATATACATAATTATGAATTACATTTTTCGATAAGATTGCATAGCTAAATTGGTAAATGTGCTATATATACCAGCCAGAGAAGTTGTGGACTAGTTTCAAATGTGATGGTTATTGACTCGTTGACGGTACTATAGGTACCATAAAGTATTGGTAGATACAGTTTCTTCTCTTTTTGTAATTGTATGCAGTTTGATGCAGACGTTTAATATTGCTGTGAATATCATATTTCTGACAAAATAATTAAAGTAGGTATTTAGGAATATGTTGCATAAAATGTTTAAATACCTAGGTATAAATGTATTAAATTAAATTTTATAGATACTTGCGATATGTTAAAATTGCTTGTAACTCGATATTTAATCTATAAATGATAAATATAAAAAATAGTTAATACTTATTTATTATTCATTTCTACAAACTTCATTGAAATACCACGATTTTCTATCGACGAAAATTTACAAAGCAATGCATTAAAAATAACTAAAAGTTAAAAATCCAGCTATCAATACTCCACGATTCAACGCCCTAACTTACATAAATAAATCAATGCATTAAAAATTAATTTTCTCTGCATGAAACCGGTTTGCAGTCATATAGTTTTAGATTTAATGTAAATATATCAGGCAAAAGTGATATACCTATGCCTAAAAGTCAAATTAAAATAAGTTTGTAAAAGCATTTGTGGAAAGGTCGATGCAAATTTAAAAAAATAATTTTATTAAAACTGTTTAATAGTAGAAATTTAATATATTTTAGATTTATGTCAAGTACCTTAAATATGTCAGATTTATTTAAGATCAACAGGTTTAACGACTAAAAGTCACAACGCAATGTAATTATTAAACTAATGAAAAGATTCGAAATTTGTTTAATTAATCTGTATTTATACAGTGTGCAAGCATTTAAAAATTATTATCTATATCGTGATACTACATGTTTTAAGATTAGAATACGGCAATAATAAACACCTAGTACATATTTAAATGTAAATTGTGAATATTTTAAAGTTTATTGTGCATTGACGTAGCCTTTAATTTATTATTTATATTTGTTTATAGCTAGATAACTCTTGTCACGTAGTTATTTTTAGCACAGCATATTATCTCTTGCTAAGTTATAACCTTAACCTGTAAATTCACAATTGTTATCTTATAATAATTATAATAAGTTTTATAAAATGTAAAAGCACACACACAAAAAAAATATTATTATGCAATATTTAATTACATATTTTAATCAGTCTCACCTTTTTCATAAGTTAACAAAGTGTCAACCTTTAGGAATGTTGCGTTAACAACTTCAATATTGATCTGGGAACTCGAGAAGTTCATTTTTTGTAAGAAGACTTTTTCTTCAAAAGGTAGAAATATGCCTACAATAAAAGAACATTGACCATTTTTATGATTAATACTGTAAAATATATATAATAATTCATATCCATATGTGATTCAAATTCAAAAAAGCTGTTGTGCAATAAATAAGCAAATTAATAAACTAGTAGACGTATTTAGTTAACTATAATAGACAAACTATAAAATAATTAATTAGTTAGTATTAAGCTATTGCATGAGTTCTTTTATTGTGTTTGAATTTATTTACATGTAAATACAGAATTTTAACTCTTTTGATTAATACGAGTATATGTAGTTCAATATTACAAAGTAGTTCATATTACAAAGCTGTTTCCAACATACAAATAATTAATTAAATAGTTTATTTACTTTGTGCATAAAATTCATGTGTACCAATTATTAGTCATGAACATATTTTATTAAATATGTATTTAGTACTACTTAACGTGCGATGTTCTATTTAATTAAAATTTATTACACAAAATAAAATCATTTTCTACATAATTAACTACATGATATAAACGAAATTATTAAGAGGTGAATCTCTGTTTAATTATTATGATGTAAACGAGGGACTTACCAACTTTATAAAGAGGAACGTTTCGCTGTTTCGCTATTGCTGCAAAAGTAATCACTAACCAAAGTATAAGAATCCCCATTTTAAAAAGATAATTTTTCGATGTATTTTTCAAAATGTATTTTATATAGCCATCCAAGTTCCTAATACATCTTAAAGATATAGTGAGTGATCTGAAGAGATGTCTGATGAGTATATATAGGAATGCAATTGTGAACAAATAAATTACTAGTGAAATAAAGGCTATGGGTTACTCGATGTGTAGTTTAAACGACCGAACATTGTATGAATGCAATAACTGGTATACAAATAAGGCTCAATCACAATCGAGTATATTAAATGTTATTATGTTGGTTGTTTGTTTGTAGAAGGACTAACTCTTTCGACGTATGATAAATAGCAAAGAAGACAGAGGTTTCTAGAATATCTTGTTTTCTATATCATCTGAATATATATACTTACCCGAAGGTATTTATGTATACATATACAACAGTGGAATAGTAGGTATGGGTATTCACATTGGATTATATTTGAAATAATTGTTTAAATTTCTCTTATTGTTAAAATAATTCTTTAAAATAATTTACCTATCACTAAACATTTCTCAATAATATTACTTGAAATTGATATCATTGATTGAATAAAAAATATATTATTATTTCACAATTTTCAAAATATTTGGTTCATTTTCTTAAATTCTGATGTGATGAATTAAACTTATATAAGATAATATTCGTTTGAAAATTAAAAGACGAATTCAAAATTAATTAATTTAATTTATCCAAATTCATTCTGTCTATCATATTATTAATTCATTCAATGGGCAGCTGGCTGTCTAATACTGTACTGTTAAACTGAATAATATTATGCGAATTATACTCGATTTCAAACAATTTTGAGGTATTAAAATTAGGAATCGAATCTTAACTACATATAAAAAATAATTCACGAGCGAAAGATTCGATATATTCAACGATAAAATATCGATAATACAAATTAAAAACAAATAAGTTACATTACATTTAATAACATAACTTTGAAATTTAGTTTAGCAAATTAAGCTATATATTACATCTACATATAATATGTACACACATATATCAGAAATGATCTATTAATAATACTGGTTTTTGGAATCGAGTACGAAAATAATACAAACTTATTGTATTAAAAGGTTATATCGTACCCACAAAAAATTTGTGCAATTAAAAGTTACATATTATTAAAATTTCCTTGAGAATAAAAAAATCTGTTTTACCAACAACTCTATATGTAACTGAATCACGGAATATAAGTGCGCTTAAGCATATTTTGCAATTGGTGAAAATTAAAAATGCATGAAATTATTATGTTTCATGTTATATCCGTAATTTTACTTACTATAATTTACACAAACTGGTCAACGTACAATCTGTCAGTTTTACTTGAATATAAAAAGTAAATAGGGAATTTAATAGGGAACATAAAAATACATTTAATCAAATTTGTCGCATATAACAAAAATTGTGGATTATTAATACAATAAATAATATTTAAATAAATAAAGATAAGAAGCACTTGCAGCAGTAAAATTGTTTGCAATATTTCTACTGGCTTTCTATAAATTAGATCATAAATCTGCCAAGGGAAACTCAATTTTTCATTAATTATTAATATTATTACACATATTATGTAAACTACTTAACTGGGAATATTACCGGGAAGGGATTAGTCAGTGTAAAACTTACAAAATTGAAAATATCGTATCCAAAGATATCTGTTAAACTTTATAAACATAGTTTGATCATCTGAAAAATTACGTCACAATTTAACGAAGTGAGATTGTGCTAAAATATATAGATCCTTCCTAGATTTTTAATTAACACGATGAAAAGATTAGTAAAAATATTATATTCATCTATTTTCAAATATAGTTTGTATAAACATAATATGAATGAGTAAGCATATACTTAATTTTTTAAAGGATATAGGTGATATATATATAAATTATAAAATTACAGATATTACATGAAACAAAATTATTTCATGTATTTTTAATTTTCACGAATTAAATATGTTGACCACAATCGCAAAATGTAAAATATTTTAAATAAAATTAGTATAGATTGCCATTCTATATATGTATATATTATATTGATTAATTTCTATGAAAGCAAAATTTAACTTACTGCAACATTTTTAATAATTGGAATGACATGCCGTTAATATATTTCAAAAACTAAATTGGTTAATCCGGAGTTACATAATACATTTTTAAGAGTAAGGAGATACCTGAACACTCCCTCGATTTCAATAGGGGAGGCAGTCCTTCCCTCCCCCTAGAACCTTCTGATGAACTCTCTCAATTTAAGCTTAAGAGTTAAACTGTTAATGATCATACAATTAACAGACATTTCAAAATTTTGATTATATTAGCGTATTAGGAATATCAATTTTGATAGGATATAATTATCTTTTTAAAATATTGAATATTTTAACCATCCAATAATTATTGGAGTCGAATTTTAATCGAGTGGTAAAAAGTATAATAACAATAATAATATGCATACTATTTTGTATTATGTATACTCTACTAAACGTCGAATACAGCTGTCAACTAAACTCTTTTTAACAGCGTTAAATAATCCTCAACACATCCTACACGCCCGCATGCATAAAAGACTCAGAAGTGAACGTCTATTAAGCATCCCATATTTCTCTCCATACGAATGCCTAAATTCTTTCATTCCTCCATATTCTTTCATATCGATCCGCCACAACACACAATAATCCAAAGTTTTAGTTTTCATTACTGTTATACACTACTACTGTATGTACTATTATTTTTAATACTGTTCATAGTACATATTTACCCATGCTTACTTATTCATACTAGGTACTACAATTTTATATTCAAATTTTTATATCCTATATAATACTGCTTTTTTGGATTCCCATTTTTTCTAAATTTACTCTTATTATTATACACATTACATTAAAAAGATACAATTAAAGATATTTTTTATCGTTTTGATACAAATTTAAAACTTATTAGATATGTTATTAATAAATAGTACATATTATAAGTTTATATGCAAATGTAATAAATGTTTGTTAAAAAGTAAAACATGAATTGTAGATTAAAAAAATGCTTTCGTAATCGTTTTAATAATATAGGAAAATAGTACACATCTGAAATAGAAACTCAAATGTACATAAAATTTCAAATATATTTCAAGATATAATTATTACTATATATTTATATTAAAAAAAACAAGTATTATTCTTAGTTTGAATAGTCTAGAGACCAAAACATATTTCAGTATACCCAAAAAAGGGAGGAAGTGTTATACATCGTTAAAAAGCTATTGATGTTTAGATTCAAAATAAATATGATAGACATTACCATTTGGTTGCTGGAACAAATTATTGATTTTTTAATTACTTCCCATATTAAAGAATAGGAACATTTTCTGTAATTTTCACCTAATTTCCATGAAAATGCATATTTTAAAGAAATATATTGTTTTAACTATTATTCATAATAAAATGTTGCATATCATATTGTTTATCTAACTGATTTTCTTCATATTACACGCATTTTATAATGCATTGACTAAACTATTTAGTAACCAGAAATAGTTTTAGATAGATCCCAAACCATTTTTATAGCTGAAATAAGTCTAAAATAGGCTTGGGAACTGCTGTTCATATGTAGCTGAAAAGTTATTATCATGACTTATATGTCTAATGTTGCTTGTAAGTAGAAAACACTTAGATTAAAAAAGTAATATACAACATAATTAATAGTCAATAGATATTTTTCTTCGTATTTTCATGAAAATTAGGTCAAAACCAAAGAAAATCTTTCAATTCTTTAATATGGGAAATCAGAAAAATGCAATCAATTTGTTCCTGCAGCTATCAAATGCTGATGTCCATCATGTTTTTTGTTGGAATCTAGACATTCATAGCTTAGTAGTACCGACAACCCTTTTTTGGCTCCTAGCCCGACTAATATATCTAAACGAGTTTATTAGTCAATTAAAAAAATAATCAAGTAAAACATTCACCTAATAATTTGATTAATGTTTATATTCTTTGTATTAAACTATGTATATCCTACACACTCCATATATTTCAATGTTTGTTTAAGTAATATTACACAATAAATCACAAAAAGTCTAATTAGTAATTGTTTTAGTATATAATATGGAACGTATAACAATATACTTATTTACAGTTTATTTACAGTATTTAAAGAAAAGTTTCATTTACACTATATGCAAGGATATCTAAATAAATAAATAACCGAGTAACTATGTAAGTAGGCCAAGAGAAATAACGGTGTCTTCGACTCTACGAACAATTGTCCGAATCAATGTGAGCTGATGCTGCTGCACCATTTGACGAGGAACACAAGCAAGATGCACTAGACACAGCTCGAAGGAACCGTCCTGGAATTCAATGTCTGCAAAAGACTGACTCGCTCGAGATATCCGAGCACAGAGTGTGTACTGGAGAGCGGTGTCTCGGTAGTAAATCTCCCGAAATCCCCCTTCATGGCATTGTCGCCGACACCAGTTGATTGTCCGCCAGAGCCGATTGCGCACACCAACTTTGAGAAAATCAGTATCGAAGGCAGGGACAATCATCTCATCGGTGACTCGATTGATCCAGATAAAGTGGACAAGTCCTGGGAAGAGCGTGTAGAAACCCGTTGGAGCCAGGTTGCGCTCAGCTTTGACCGAGAGAAAGGGGAGATAGTCACGAAGCCGTTTCCGTGTGCTTTTTGCTGATTGGATCATCACTTTGCACAGTCGTTGGTCAACCTCCGGCAGGATGGACAGAAATAAATCCGAAAACACTCGAATTAGTCCCCCATAAATATTGTCCATAATTGTTCTTACGTTCATTGACAGATCGCCGGCGGACAGATAGATTTCAAAGGATAGCTCCTTATTCAATCTAACAAGTTGACTGTCTAGAAAGCGTATTACAACGCTAAGTGTTGGAACACGATTTACATGAAGTTTTAAATTATCTATAAATTTTATGAAATCCTTAAGATACAAAGTTTCAACTTTTCCATGGAGAAAATCTTCAAGTTTTCTGATATTGGTACTCATCAATCCAGCAAACGAAGAAAAATCAAATTCTTCCACACCAATTAAAATAATATTAGAATGTAATTTCAAAAGGTGAACGTTACAAGGAATAGATTCCTTCATACGAGAGTTCAGAATTAACCTTGTCATACGATAGGAAATACTAGACAAAACGCTATCAATTGTCGAAATGAGCGGTGCTAAGTATTCAGGATCGTCACTATCAGTTCGAACAAATACTGGTACAGACGTAGCTTGGTGTCCTTTTACACTTGTGTCATTTTCTGAAAGGTTAGCTGCAGTGGCTGCATGAGCACAGTTATTATTAGCACAGTCAGGGGCGTTGTGAACAGAATGTGTACTTCCAGATACCAGAAGTGATATAGAATGTTGACGATGTGCAGAAAGAGGCTTCTCAATTCCTATAACTGAAGGTTCTGGAGTACTATTCCTCGGTGTGAAGTTCACGGTTTCACTTTCTACATGTGCAACAATTTCGGGAACTTCTATCATCGAGTCCTCATCTTGACTGAAGTACATTTCCTCTTCGCTTGACTTTTCCACACAAGACAAAAAAGAATCAGATCCTTCACCTCCGGTAATATATGAATCGCGATCATGTCGATTATGAAGTGCGTTGCATAGTAGTACAAAAAGTAAAATATGCTGAGAACAAAGTCGAAATGCAGTTGGTGCAGAGTATAAGCAAAATAATTTACTCCCAACTAAGATTAAAATGTGCTTCATCCTTTTATCCCCGGATTTCTTTAATCGATTCATACACTGAGACATACAATCTATGCCGAGCTCTTTGATGGATTCACTTAAACTGACACGTTCAATAGCGGAAAACATAAGATTAAATTCCTTAGATTCCATTACCCAAAGCTCTTCCAGTAAAATTTTGAGTAATCGCGTATATGCAGTTCTTAGTTGTAGGGAGTCTGGAGAGAGTTTTGACCAGCATGGTCCAACTAAATTGTCAATTATCCACTCAACACGTTTTAATTCCTCCAGCAGACATTCATCGGAGCGGAATAAACGCTGACAAATTGTGAGTAAGACGCAGTCAGAACGATTTTTAAATAAAATACAATGATCATTTGTAGTCTCAATGCATTCGTAGGGCATTTTAAGTGTCTCCGTCATGGTCATATGTGAGGCAACAAGAGGACTGAAAAGTTGCATAAGGATATCCCTCTCCTCCAGCCCATTTCGGGCCTCACCGCCTACATTCTGTCGAGTAGAATTAATTACTGTACTGAGCAGGGACGACCCATAGCTGAAGAGAACTTCTTGTTTTGAACTAAAAATGAGAACAATTTGAAACATCCTTACAGCAATGACATGTTCGTTAAAAATAATGACAATAGCGTATTTGTAATCTGCTACTAGTTTTACACCGGGATATACCACGGCAATATATACTTCATCACAACTGGTAATATCTTTTCGTTAGAGAACAGAGACTGTAATTGGTCAACCGTACACTAACACACAATCGATAAAGTGTCTCTTGCACTCGTTTCTTATCTATTAGTACTTACCACCTACCACCATTGTGTATACGTAACTGCGCTTCGTACCTGAATAGAACAAACCTATGTGGTATTGCACAATGCCGTGAAATACAATGCAGAATTCGCTCTTCACATATAAGACACACATATATGTACATATTAAATACGCACATCTATCATCTACATACGTATATCATATTACCACCAGTTTAGTTTATATTTTATTTATTAAAAGGACATGTAACACTTTAAAGAGGTTTCGGAAATGTTATCTTTACATGCCATAATATGTATTTTAGGTATAACAATTTAATTAATATGATTCATATTTGTTACTCACATATCTATCTATATAATTTCACTAATATTATTTTATACTTACCTTGAAGATACATATTAGTTTGATTTCGATAAAAAATAAATTATTACTAGTTAGGTAGATTTAAACAATTCAATATTTTTTAATAGTATGTACAATATTTAAAATAAGTTAGAAGTACAAGAAGGATTGTTAAAACACAATCCCGTTAGTTAGAAGTAGTATAAGTTACATTATTTGTTAAACTATGTTAACAAATTCAGCTATCAAATGTAAGACATTCGATGAAAGTTGTGTATACCTATAGAAATAGCTTTGGATTTTCGAAATGATGTTAGCAAATATATTTTTTGTTTACGAAGATTCAAGATTATTTGTCAGAACTTTTAAAAAAGGATAAGCTTGTAACTTTGGTGCTTTCTCTATTAATATAATTGGTTTATTATCTGAATTATAAGCTTTAAATTTATTACAAATTATTAATTTTCCAATTCTAAATACAATTTTTTATTTCAAATGTTAATCTTTGAGCTATATAAGTACACTCCAAAATAAAGTTTGCCCTACTATATATACCTATATATATATAATTATATAGGTATAAAATGTAATATTTGTGATACATACATATATATAATATATAGTGGGTATATGAAATGGTTAATTTCGTTTGAGCGTAATTTATTTTTCATATATACCTATATGTATTAAGTATTGCAAAAGCTACCTTCATATTTCGGAGGTGTATGCTACATTACAATATTGAAATCTGTTTTAATGCTGCAATTATAATAATAATCATTTATTTCCAGGGTATTAAAAAAATATAGGTGCAAATTATATATAAGAAATATATATCAAGTTGAGTACATGTAAAAAGTAAAAAGTAAAAATAATAAAACCCTGAAGAAAACTATAAGCATTCATTAATTGGATTATCGAGCTATAGTTACCCTTTACATGATAGGCTATGCAGTTTTAAATAAAATTATGGACAAGGCGCTAACTAATAACACCGCATATATAAATACAAATACATAACAAAGTAACAAAGGGTGTATACACTTTATTATAATTGTATGCATATATATACTAAATTACAGGGAAATTTGTAGTTTGGTTATATAATATATATGCTCATGACTGTTAAATATGGATGCTTGTATAAGAATAAAAGTACAGCTTTCAGTAGTGATTTACAAAATATAGAGTCTAGATAGTATAATATATGCAGTAAAATGATTACATTATTGTGATGTTACAAATACTTTGTTTGCTCCTTCCTAAAATATATAAATGTACAAGTACAGATGATAAAAGATGAAACGTAGTAAGTTAAAATAGAATTTTTAACATATAGTTGTTCCTCAAATATGTTGTATCATTATTTATGAGTAATATGAATAATATATGAGAATAATATGAATAATAATAATCTTATAATGTTACAAGAAATAAACACTCGTTCAGTTATACATAATCTGTATATTGGTAGCTTATAGCTAATTGTGTGAGCATAATTATACGGATTGTTTACAGAAATTTGAACCAATTTAATGGTTAAATATTGTTTTAAAAACTATGTTGTCTCAACACTGTTTATCTATGTTTTCCTTTAACACAAGGTCAAGTGTTTGTTTTAAAAAATATTATTTATACCTACTATATGTAAAAATATTTTTATATATGAATATTATATAAAATCATATAACGTGAAATAATGGCGTGAAGTAATTCCATTTATATTGACTTGATTTAAATTCTAATTATGTATTATTAAAAAATCACTACTATTTTATGAAATTCTCGTAAGTGTTTATTAATATAAAAAAGAAGCAAGTATATTATAATTTGACAATATAAAATCGCATCTTTAATATTTGTATCAAGAAAGTAATACATATTTTTGTTTAGTAAATATTTTTAATATCTGGGATTAAAAAAAAATTGTTTAAGGTAAAAATAATTTTTTGATAGACTTGTTCATTTCATGCTGTACCTATACAGGTAGATTTGTACATATGTATAATAAAAATCTAAGTATAACTATTAGTTATACGAATAAATCCGATCATCTTAATCATGAAAAACTATAACAATTTTAGTTAATTTTAAAATAAACAATTCACTACTGCCACCAACTCTAGTAAATATATTATATATACTCTAAGAAATTTAAGATTGAACACCAATTAAGCTTTCACTTGTTTTAGTTTCATTATAAAATGATTAGGTACCTTTAAAAAAATTAATATAAGTCAAACAATTTAAGTGTATATAATTTATAAGTAGTAGGGAAGGTAGATGTCCAGAACAAAGACCCTCCCCTCCACCCACGCATTTCGAGAACAAAGACCCCCCCTCCGCCCACGCATTTCGAGCATTTCGAGAACAAAGACTCGGCTTCCTATTGGCCGATTTTAATTAGGTCAAGGTCGTTTCCGACTAATTCAAGGTCACTGAGTTCGATTTTCCAGCCTACGAATTGATCAGAAGTACCCTATTGGTACTAATCAATCATTCAAGTACATGTTATTGATTTTTCATACTACA
>JAYRBW010154075.1:0-14107 GCA_036023295.1 Invenusta paracnida | reverse complement strand
TAAACACAGCGCTAAACATGCACCAAAATGGTAATTTTTGTGGTTACTCCATATCATTAAAAAGTAAAACTATTATTTAAAAAAAAACTGGTATGTGATGGGTAAAAAAGGACATCAGATTTGAAATCAGCACTATCGAATTAGTATGAAACAAATATTGTCTTTCCAGAATATTTTTTGCTGTTGGTCAGATATAATTGATTGTATATAATTGATAGGGACCCTCAGGCCTAAACAGCTCATCAGACAGAAATAAAAGTGTAACAAAAGAAAGCGTAACTATATAACAGGAAAGTCAACAAACAAGGATATACAAAAGGCAAAGGAGAAGATCCCCACCTTTCTATACCTATGCATAGAGCATTACCAAGCACGGCATTTACATGATAGTCAATACCTCTGAGGTAATATATTAGAGAAATCAAGAATTATAATGGTATGTATCGTCGTAACCTTATTTTTTCTATAAAAAGTTCTAAATATTTTCTTCTATAAGATACAATTTCCATTCTACATTTTCAGTGTCGCTAGGAAACACTACGATTCAGGGCTGTAAAGACCTCCGTAATGGTTGCGTAAGTGCTGGAAAGGAGTATGCAATGTGAGTACTTATTATTGTTTTAATATGTGTCGAAATTGTACAATAAATAATCGATGACTTCTTTTGACAAGTGCAAGGCTATAGTTCATCTATGTTCTTTAGTGTGGAGTGCAAATAGGATAAAATCATTGTAGATGGTGACATCAAAATAAATACGCAGATATTATATCTTAGATATAGTAAGTCGTAGGAAGGTTTATTTGAGAGGGGTGTATTTTTATCTTTTTGTCTTTTGACCATTTCATCTTGCAATTATCTTGCTAGGTTTGGTTTTAGCCTACATTACGATAAAAATGTAATATTAAAAATGAAAATTAAACTAAATAATTTCTTATGAGTTTACTACGAAAAACATACATAAACATATTTTTTATTATTATTCATAAGTACAAAGCTATGAAAAACATTTTTGAGAGGAGTAAAACACCAAAAAGATATAGAAATGACCGATGTAGAAGTAATGTGTCAACCAATATGTAATAAAATAATTACTTACTATTAAATAACACAAATTGGGGCATGATTAAATATATTTATGCTTTATCAAATTAAATAAGCTATGCGTATCAAAACATATTTAAAGTGGAGTTGACTCTTTGAGTGCATGTACCTTCAAAAGGAACGAAATTAAGTAAACAGCTCTTCACAAATTGTGTAAGTAATCACATAAACAGATTTTCCACATTAGTGCACTAATAAATTGCTTTTAGAATCTATTTGTAAAAGTTGTTTATTCAATAAGGTGCAGATTTTTATCTTGTTTATGAGTGCAAAACAGTTTAAAACTTTATTTTATTTTCACACAAATTTGGATTATACATTAACTCATTAAAACAGTTCACAAATATTCAACTCTACATTTCACTTAAAATCTCGAAATTCTGTACATATGTCGTAATCGGCATATCTCAAAATAAGGCTTTATTGGGATAATTTTTTATTATATTTCAATTTTATTATTATAAAATTTTAAAATATGACTAATGTATGTACATCTAGAATACTGTATCAAGTTACAGGGGCGGATCCAGCTTTTCTACTACGGGGGGGTTGGATTAGAAAGAATCCAACATCAAAGTGGCGTTATGGCTACGCGTTCTGATCTGCGTAGCCTCTAAATCGACGCGCAGCGCCGGAAAATTTTAGCTTTTAATGTCTAGAATGTATGTATTTAAAAAGTTTTTTCATTAGATTTTTAAAAAGTTTTAAAACAATTTTTTCTCTTAATCTCCCAGGGGGACCCCTCTTGGATCCGCAAATGAGTTGCCACTCTTGTATATTTCTTGGAATATTTGACTAATTTTTATTATGAAGGAATTAAATTTAAAATTCTTACTAAACTTTTAAGCGGAAAATGTGTCAATCAGCAGCGTTTATTCTCTTGTATCATCTATTGGTCAGCTTGCTGCATTCTGATTGGCTGATGGTTATATTACGCTCTTTCACTTCACTCTAATACGTAGCCAACACAGTTCTCGATCTAGTTGTGGTTTCTGACGTCTTTATTGTGTTCAAATTGTCAAAAAGGTTTTTAATTTCATACTTATAGTAATTGTTACTATCTAGACTATCGAGAATTTTTACATTATTATACTAACGGACACCTCGTATTTTATACTCATTTTATGGCCTACAACTGCATTAAGATCATTGCCGCAGATACATTACGTCACATATAATATGTACCAGATGTCACAGATGTGTTAGTGTTACATTTGGTAAATTGTCTCATCCAATAGAATTGCCACCATTTAATATTGCCTCATCTCTGTCGCATTGAATTGTATAATATACTTAAATAGATCCTCTAAAAAGATTATTTAGTGCTCTTTAGATGTATCTGTTTTACTTTATTATTGTAAACTCTTTATTTTGTATAAAACATATTAAATATGTAAACATAAATATTTCGTTATTTTGCCAGCAAATTAAATGTTTTACTAGATAACTTAGCACAATATACAGCGTTGATAAATAATATTGTTTGTCCATTCATATAAACACCACCTGCTAATATGTAAATACTATAGTAGAATATCTTTTTATGTTGCAGGCAATTCGTTGGAACTCTGGATTATAATTTTAAAAATAAGGAATGGACAACTTTGTACACTGGTTCAGGAACACTTGATTGGCGAATTGCTCTCTGCCTTTTGATGGTGTGGCTGCTCCTTTTCTTAGCTGGGATTAAAGGAGTACGAGTCTTGGGAAAGGTAAGTCCTTTATCTGTTTATAAATGTTGCCATAGATACGTTTATCGAGAAAAGAATAGTGACGTTTAATTAGCCATGAGTTTCGGTTTTGATCTGAAGATTTATTATGTTGTAGATTGCGTGAAGAATCTTAGAGCGGAATACAGTCAAACCAGTCTAATAATTTTGTAACTAATGCAACAACCGAGATGACCTTGACACACTTTAGAATTGCTGACAGGTCATCAGGCGTTATCGGGATGGTTGTAGTCGTTTCGTCATATCTCCCTTAGTAACGTGGGGTCATTTAAGGTCACATATTGGAAGTTTAGTAACCAACGATAAATGGTACCCTTTCTAAGTATGACAACATTTCTAAATAATCTAAAATTGTATTCGGTGTGTATGTAAATAAGCGTATTAACTTAATTAACTGCATACCTTCGATGAGGAGGTTTAAACTCGCAAAGTAAATTGTTTTACTGTTGCAATACCTACTTGTTTGATTATTCAAATTTGCATACAACAACATTCTTATTTCTTCTTAAAATAAACCCACAAGGGAGACAACATATAATGTGTATAATAAAACTTTATAAAACTCATTGACTATTTAACATGTAATATTTACACAGTATTGACATGCTATTGGGTATGGACATTACGAAAAGAATAAATCCATGTAAAATGTTAAAAAAACAATACTAAAATATTTTAGCGTTAGTATTTAGCAAATAATATTGACAGCATTGATTCTCAAAAGCTCAGAAAGCATAATTTATCCCAATTACAAACATAAAAATTGCACTTCATAGGTTAGTAAATGTAAAATCTATTTATTATAAACTAATCAATAAAAAGTTTTGTTTTTCATCAACATTACGTTTCTTATTTATGACTGAGTAGAGAACACGAAGATAAATTAATCGGCCTATTACTTATAATTAAAGAATTTATCAAATCGTCGCATACCCGAATGCTAGTCGCGTTTCGCTATTTAATAATCTTAATTCTAATACCAGTCGTGTGGTTTGGATTTGCTGTATTTGGTAGGTCACATAATAGTATACTGTAGTATGTATCTTTCTTGCTAATTAACCGAGTTCCGGCGGTCAAGAGGTTTGGGTGTTCATGAGAACTCCTCCATAATGAGCTAAATGCGTCTGACATATAGGGTATGCGGTGATTGCCAAAATTCTTGAATTATCTCTATAGGCTAGTTTTGTGCCAATATCAAAATAGTTAATTATGATTTCAATGTAAATGATCAAAATATGATGCATATTTACGTATTAGGAAATGTCAGAAATATTTCTTTAAATAGGTTGTAGTAAAGTGTTTTCACAAGAATTCTGAAAAATCTCATAACACCAGTCTCGTTTTAAGAAAATATTTGTAGGGTGAAGAATCCATAATATCAATAATTAATCCTTCCTTGTTATTCGATATTTCTCATTATTTAGTGTACCTACTCAGTTGATTTAACACTACTAACAACATTAAAACTTTGATAATTCGGATATTTGATCATATATAGATTCTAAATTGAGATTCAAACGTGCTGTTAAAAGGAATTTTGACAGATAACTCATATTTACTATTCATTTACAAGTTAAGCTCATTTATTGGAAGGACGTATACATTTTATTTCTGCGCTTTCTGAATTTCAATAGTCGCTGTATTTACTTCACAAAAACTGTATATTTTTACGTTTAGCATGTTATAATCGATCCGATTTCTGACTGGAGATATTTGTTGACTTATGCATGAATGCCTATATTATTTCACCTACATGTTTCCTTACAGATAGCCTATTTCACAACTTTACTCCCTTGTTTCGCGTGGTGTGTTCTCTTTTGTGTTTTTCTGACCCTACCAGGATCCTTGATTGGTTGTAAATATTTCGTAATTCCACGTTTTTCAAAGCTTTTGGAGGCAAATGTAAGTATGAACAAAGTACATGTGTGAATGTTTGAATATGCATTGAATGGTTAGTACTAAGATCACCAAAACAATTCGCAAAAGGTTGCCTCGTGTATTCATTATAAAGTCTGGTAAACTTCGTGCCATCTGATGCCCAGAATTTGTGCCACTATCTTCATAAATTTCTTTTAACAAGACGGTCTGAATTGACGTAAAAGAAAATCCAAACAAATAATTTGAAATATTTGCTAATATAGAAAAATCGATAATTACGTGATTTGATTATTTTATACCTCTTTATACCTATTATTAATATACATATATTATATATTTATTCTTAATACATAGGATACCCCTAATTAAGAATACAAAGAAGGGTTGTACATCAGATTCATATCACGTAATATGTAGATACAGCAGCATAGCAAAATGTAACATAATAACTATATTTCTAGAGTTGGCAGCCCTTTGCGTGATATTAATCATTTTGTTAGTGAAAAACGCATTTTTTAATCAACCAATTATAAGATTTTCGTTTGGCGAATTGGCTTGACAGAAAATATTCAAAACGTTTAATTTCTTGTCGAGCTAAGCCGTCAAGCCAATCAATAAGTTTATCAAGCCGGTTTGACGCTAGTTTGACCGTGTGTACGAATAAGTGTTGCCTGTACAATTATTATTATTTTTATTTTAGTTTTGGGTGACTGTTTTCGGGGAAGTATTCTTCACCTTTATGCCTTCAGCTGGGGTGCTGCACACACTGGCCAGTTATAATAAATTCAATTACAATTACTATCGGTAAGTTTCATAAACATTAATCAACAGAGATGTAGTATGGCAACTTAAAAGGTTTTCATTGAAAATCTTATATATTTTAAATTATTGTCAATTTAATGAATTCCACATATGTAGTACATAAATGCTAAACCATTCGACTCATTATAAATTCTATTGGAAAAAGGTTATACAATTTAGTTGAAAAACGATAGCCTCGGGTAAAAACTGCAACCTTTTTTTTTACTAGATCGTAGCAAGTCAAGATTTTTCTAAAAATTAATCAAATGACGTGCTGTCGACATTCGACTCAACCAGGTTAATTTAAAATTAGGCAGGGGACATTGTTTTTTATTTTAAGGCGATCTGATTTTACTCAAAATATAGTAATTAGAAATCGAGATACATTTATTTTGCGATTTTCATGGTTTACAAACTCTTGGCTACATGAACATACATTTAATTTCTGTTTTTTGTCATACGTTACACAGATTACTTTTAAGTTACTAAAGAAAACTCGAAATGTGAGAAAAACATTTTTAGTCTAAGTTTTTTCCCGAGATTTTGACTACTATGCCTTTAATACCACAAACTTATATCTGAACGCTGTATAAACTAATCCCGCGCACAGCATATTATAAAGTAGCTGCCAACATAATTTACGCTTACGTGAGTATAATATAAGGAAAGCGCTTAGCATCTAATAATAACCATAGCCATTTATTAAAGAAATACTAACGAACAATTTTTCATTTCAAATTTTGGTAGGTGTAAACAATATTCCAGTTTGATTGGCGTTACTAATCCATTGACCTAGTTTACAAAAAATCTTCCAGAGTCAAGGAAAACTAGCGTCAATGCCTCAATACGTTGACCTAGTTTACAAAAAATCCGCCAGAGAAGGAAAACTAGCTTCAATCTCTCAATTTTCATAATATATACCTCGGGTCAAGTTTTTCTAAACCGCGGGATTCAACCACTGGTCGAGGATGAAAACTAGACCTCGACTAACTTCCATCTACTAGCTGATAATCTAGAGACATTTTGGACGCCTCCGCAATTAGATCGGCTTAAAACTTCATTTCATCAAAATAGTTTGGTTTAGAAACTCATTTTCTCGACTTGATTTGATTGCTAAATAATTGAGGTAGGTACTATTAGCACATCTAAACCATGTTAGTTTCAATGAAAACCATGACGATTTCAACTTGAATGGTTAAAAAAAAACCAAACCATTTTTAAAATGGCTTATTGTTAATTCCCAAATCAAGCGATACATCAATAATTGTCGTACTCCTTGGTTGACCTCTAATTTAGCACTGTGCGCAAAATAATTATGGTGGAAGTCACAAATCATTGTATTATAGCGTGGAATTTGTTCTGGAATTTCCAAATACGTTATTGCAAGGTATCAGTCATTCAGAGTCGCGCAGTTATGTTTGACAGCCGAGAAGGATCAAACAGAAAATATATAAGAATAGGTGATTATGTGCATATATTTGCAAATATGTCGACATATACATGTTTATGTTGGAAACATTTGCAAATATGTCGATATATTCAAATTTATGATTGACATATATTAGCAAATATGTGGAAATATTGGTGTTTAAATTAAAATAATAAATAATTTTTTAATTGATTGGGATATTTAAACTGCACAAAAATGGGTCATCGTAAACATGAATATGTCGACATATTTGCAAATATGTGCACATAATTACGAATACGTAGGCCAATTAAAATATACAATGATCCCCTTCTTGGGCAATTTGAAAATCCCAATCAATTTTAAAATTCAGAATTGTTTCAATTTTTAGCACATTCTTTTATCATTTGGAAAACAGAAGCATCAATAATTTCTTGCTAACTAAATATCAAATGATATTTGATTAAATATATATGTATATTATAACATTTACGGCATTATAATCCATTTCATCATGATAAGTCATGATAAGTCATGAAACTTAACATAAATATTCATAAAACAACATTATGCTATTTGAATAAAATAATAATAGATTCAACTGCGTGAACCCAACATCATAAATAATTATAAGATATACTATATATAAGATATAAGATATTTTGTATATTATTTAAATATTGTATAAATAGTAGTCATTTTAGTGTTAGGTAGAAAAAGTAGGTATATTTATAAAATATTACTTATAAGTATAGCTTATACTACTTACTTCTTGTTTTTATTTTAATTGTTGTCCTTCTTGAAATGGCCATACCATTTAAATGAAATAATCAATCTTTGTAGATACAGTAAACTGAATATATATATACATATACATATGTATTACTAACATTTTTCTTTCTTTTCTGTCAAATTTTCCAATGAACTTGCCTATCATGAACGTCATTTGGCGTCAGAGACACACTCATTGTGGTAGCTCTCACGATTCCCATTCAAATCATCTCCGGACTCACGCTGTTTTCTCTACTTGGTTTTGTTTCCATGACGTTAGGATTGAGCATGTATGATGTCTACGACTACGGTTTCTTCACCTTGATTACAACAGTTCCAGAGGGCCTCTCACTGTTCTCCTCGGGTACCGCCAAATTGTGTACTTTGGCCTTCTTCTTCATAGTTATTGGCCAATTTTTTCACTTAACCATGTTCAACGTGGAGGCTATTGTTACGGGATTGGTTGATCAGTTTTCAAAACTAAAGACCAGAAGGGTTATTGTGTTGGCCGTAGCATGTCTTCTAATGTTTCTGATTGGTTTACCACTATGTAATCCGGTAAGTATGCGATGCACTTTCTCTATATTGATCGATAGACTAACCCAATTAAGACATAAACAGGCGTTGGATTAGAAATCAGGCAAAATACAAATGATTGTCGAGTAAAGTGACCGAAACTTAGTTGTTGATTAAAGCTAAAAAAAGAGAATAATCTCCGTTTTTTCACTTCTCGCACATTATGTAAAGAGTTGGTAATAAGGCTAATAATAGTAGATTCTGTACGTATTTCATTAAATTGCGTTATTGATAATGTGAGCTTTGAGGTAGTCATTCGAGTAATAAATAATTTTATATTTTAACTTATTTTCAAAATAAGAATATCTCAGAAATGAAACATGTATAAATTGTATATTATATGAAGATACATCTTCTTTATTATGCACCTAAGAAATAATTGAATATTAAAATATGATTGATAGAAATATTCTACTTAATGGGCCACCTATTTATACTTATTAGAGGGGGACAACCACCTTCTTCTCATTACCCTATCCATATCCTGAGGGGAGGGAGGATGAGGACCCCTTTAAAGCACCCAACCCGCATTAAAGTTGTGATTATTAAATTAATAAATGGAGAGCAATGTTATCTTCCTTGACTTTTCCCAGAATATAGACTTTCAATTTTTAGCGCTACATTCACTATTGGTCATCCAAATGGATAGACCTTTTAGACAACACTTTAAAATTGCACCTCTGCAAATAAAAGAGATATACCTTGTATATAAAAAGTGTATATCTCTCTTAAAATCGATGAAACTTTCATTCATTTTCAGAAAATTTTCATGCAATTATTCACAAAGTACAATAAAAATTTGAGATTTTTGTAAATAATGTTTTTAGTCTTTTTCGATTTTTTTATTGAAATAAAATGCAATTTTTCTCTTTTTTAAACTATTGTTTCACTCGAATATATTGGAAAGCAATTTTGCATTTTAACTATACATGTGAAATGTCAAAATTCTACTCTATTATGAAGCTTAAAAATGATAAGGAAGGCACAAATGAGCCTCATGCGCATTTTATAAAAACTCAAAATACAGCTAAACATATTCATGATTCGTTTCACTGATTAAATTAGAACTTTATAATAAATAAATCAATTATGTTTATTCATTTAATACTCTGTGGTTTCAATCAAGAAAATCTACATGTTTTGTATATATATGTATAACAAAAATATATCTACATGTTTGTACATTTCATTTTGATAGTTTACTCTCAGATTGATTTTGGTTTATCGATTTCAGGCTGGTACCTCTATATATGCAGCTCTCGATAGCAACAACATACTTATATCCGTATTCGTGGCTTTTTTGCAGTGGATCGCTGTTGATTTTGTCTATGGTGAGTATAGTTGTTAATATCTACTTCCACGGATTATTATTTTGAAACTTACTATTTTTATTAATATTCGTAGCTTTATATAATTATATGCCGAGAAAGTTTGAACTAAACTATTTTCATTGAGAATATCCTAAGAAAGAATTGAATACGAAATAGGTATAAGTTTATTTATATAGTTATTTTATTTCGTTTTGTTTTATTTTATATAAGAAATGAATCAATTATTTTGTAAAATTTAATATTCAAAATATATTTGACTTCAATTTAAGATGGAAGGATTCATTTTACATTAACAGCGTGTCCGAGAAGTTTGTATGCCATAAAAGATGACTTTACATAGAATAGATAGTATATATTTCAAATGGCTAATCAATGGCCATGAACTATGGAATCGCTGATGGCCTTGAACTATGGAATCGCTGATGACCTTGAACTATTTAAACTATTGAGGCAATTGCAGCATTTGTTATCATTTCGTCATATCGCCTTTAGAAATGGAGCATGCAAGATAAAATAGTGGCACTCATTTTTAATATTGAAAAATAAACAATATTTCATCTTAATTTGCGCAAAATGGCAATCTCTATTTTCTCTATTGTCTCCGAAGATACTAAAAATAACAACATGTGTCACTACTGTGTTAAACTGCGTTAAAAATTGCCGATTTTATCTCAGATAAAATGGGTCTAGTTTGATCTACATAAAGATACTAAAGATACATTTATATTATATTTGGATCAATAATTTAAATGATATACCTATTATTTTATATTATTACTTTATATTAAATGTTAAATTATCACACGGATTGAATTATAGTTAATTCGATCAATTTTCGATGAGAATTTAATATTTAATGTTTACTAATATCATTTATTATTTTAGATACTACTTACATTAATTTAGTAGCTTACAAAACATAGTGTTATTATTTAAATTATGAATATAAGACACCATTTATTTGAGACTAAATCACAATTTTTCTACTGTCTGTGACGAATCTTGTCATTTTTAGCATTTTTTGTCGGCTCACACTATCTATTTATAGGGATGGGATATACACAAAATTGTCAAATACAAAGTCTACTTGACCTAAAAGTATCTTTCCGAGATATTATCAAGATAGAAGACCACACAGAAATCAGAATAAACTTTAACCTTTCAATGCGTCTTACATATTTTACAGGTCTTAACGCCTTTATTTTTGATATTCGAATGATGATTGGTTTGCCGCCCAGTTCCTACCCACCAACAGCCTGGTATCTTCTCTCCCGCTGGGGCTACTCATTTCGTGTTACCATGCCAATACTTGTAAGTTAATGTTTAATAGCAATATACTCCACTACCTAACTGGGATTTAGTTTAGTGATACAACTGTCGTGTGCACCTGAAGTCACCGCCATTTAATGTAATGATTATTATCAAAAATAATACTCTTATATCTGATACAAATTTTTAAGTTGTAAATAATTATGAAATATCTCAGTACGAAGATTATTTTGATTTTATTCAATTCCAATGAAATTGGGCAAATCGGAGCGACAATATGTACAATGGAACATTCTACAGTTGCATCTTACAGGGATGAGGTCTTGTTGAATAGGTTTCTATGTCCAAAATGAATTTCCAAAATATTTATGACAGTTTTAGTCAACATAGTTTCTGTTGTAGCTTGAAACCATAATCATTCCACTCACCTCAAATCAAAAGGACATATTTATTGGAAACTGTACGTTTTAAAGGTAACACTGAAATGTCCAAAAACGAAACCAGCTATACAAAGGTTTCTTTGTTTCGAATATGTAATAAAAATATGAATAGTTACTATGACTTCTTGATTGGCAGTGGTTTGCTGATGTTAACACACTGAAAAAAAAAATACTTTACCAAATTTTAACAACGCCATCTCATGTTTTGTTTATTTTAGGTCATGCTTTTGTTATGGATAACCCTTATTATGCCATACAGCCTGCAGCTAAGGGTTTCCTTATCATCGGTTATCTTTTGCCAATCCCAGTTTGGGCCTTTGTTACGTTGGCCCGTAGAGGCTGTTGCAAGGTAAATAAATGTATTATCTATTTATTACTATAGCAAACAACGTGAAACTTCGATTCCTATTAACTGTGCATGCTACTCGTTGAACATTTAGGGGAAAGGTTAATTTGTTATTGTTGTTTCTTTCTTAAAATGTGTATTTTGTAATCGATTAACATATGAAACATCAACTTTTATAGTTTCTTTGTTGAGCATAAACTTTAAACAAAAGATGAAATATTATCCATATGTAAAAATAAAATGTATTCAATATAATAAATGTTCTATAAAGCAGCTGCATATAAATTGTAAATAGAAATATTTAGAGATTACTGTAACTTATTAAAGTTGATAAATTTTCCATATCTTCCTTTAGATAAATATAAAATAATAATAACTACTTCTTTAATCCTCTCATCTTATCTTCCAACTGTTTGTCTTTCTTGTTTTAGATTAGTTTATGTAAAGAAGAAGCAGGCTGGGGCCCACAAAACAAAGAGAACTGGATTAAAAGCCAACATTACTTCGATAAATATGTCATTTTAAATCCGCAGTACGTAGGTTCATATTTCTTGTTTTAAAAATGAGTTACTTATTTTAGCATGTCCTGTGTTAGTAGATGCTGCAATGAATAGAACAACATATTCATTGAACTAATCGATATTTCAATGCTTAGTCTGTGAAAATTGAGTATTGTATATGTTTAATTTGTGTAACCCAACCGATGTTTAACTTCAACCAGTCCGATATTAAGACCGAGATTTGTTAAACCGTGAAAGGGTCAGATTTAACTGTTTTTGTTCAGTTGTTAACCAAAAAGAGCGTATTTGTTTCTCAAAATTATACTTAATCTTAGTGTGAACAATCTATGTGAATCAGCCTGGCTTGTTTATGATTGATGGATTTACTTTGCTTGGCATTTGGTGGCAGAGTGAACAATAATAGCAAATGTAAACTATTTAAAAGATTCCATACTTTTATTGTTACTAAAATCAATTATGTATATAACTAACTATAAGTTACAATGAATTTCACTTCATGTATTATCTAAGAGCCAAATTGCGCTAAGATATCTTATTATCTTCGTTAAATAACTGGAATAATGTTCCGCTGTGAACGTCACAAACCTTAGGAAATGCGGATAATTAACACATGATCATTGTTCTTCTACTAAATACCTGAGCGTTCTACCAAATATGTTCTTGCCACTATGGAGGAGTCCATGTTATGTACTGCTGAATTATTTACATTAACATCTAAAAGGATTTTAGAATTATGTTGAACACGTTTTATATTAAATAAATTGCATTACTTTGATTCAATCTATTGTTATTGAAAATAAATATTTAAAATATGTAAGCAGAAATATTAAGAAAACTTTATACATTTGTGTGTGAGGTTTTAGGTTTGAGAATGGTTTTAGGCATGTATACCTGTATGTGTTATACTTTTTTGAAAACCTGTAATTCCAGCTGTCTTATTTTTCTATTTTCAGACATGAAGGAACGAATCCTAATTAATTCAAAACTGAAGAATATATATGCACTTATGTAATTTGCACTTAAATGTATTAAAATATGCACTTATTTACACCCTTTTTATGACAATTGAATACGAACAACTTTCTGTATAGAAAAGGATATATTTACTTGTTCATATCCCAACGTATACGCTTATTTATTTATTGATTTCAATGCATGCAGCCCAATGTAAGAAAAACATTGATAAAAGTGGAATATGTTTCCACAATTTAAATCTCACCGTAGATTGTATAACATTGAAATTATGTAAATTTTATTACTTTAAAGGTTGTATCTCAAAATTACAGAAATGTTGCTAGATTTAATTTTATTTCATTACCAATGCATGGCATGATATTATTGATTTAATAAAAATTTAAAATAAATAATCAGTTTTTTCTTTTTAAATTCAATTTATATTTTCATTAACAATTATAGTTTACGAAAATAACGTTGAAAAGAAATACAATTGATATTTGTCTTAAGTAATTATTATTTTTCGAATGATATGTTGAATAAACACTTTCTTCAAATATAAACAATTTTAAAATATCATCTATTCTTTAACATTCAGACTTTTCTAACCACCTTCTCGTCAAATCGTTTTTCAATCGAGATGACTTCATAATATGCATTAAGACCTGGAGTGTGTGTTCCGTGGTTTTATTTTATGACTTCGTGTTTCTTTTTGCAACATTTTGTTGTCACTTTCGATTAAATAAATAGGTAGTATTTTGTTTCAATTTAAAGATTATAAAACGTATTTTCAAAATTTAACCTTTTATAAAGTAAAAAGAATAAATGCGTTCACGCTTTATGGGTATATAAGTATATTTTTAGTGCGACGTTTCGCGAATCTTTAACAGCACAAACTAACCAGAGTGTAAGACACAATAATAAATAGGAAGAGAACAATACTTATAGTTAACCAATAGAAAGCTAGACAAGATGACATA
>JAYRBW010154064.1:0-14108 GCA_036023295.1 Invenusta paracnida | reverse complement strand
TCAGCAAAAAATATTGAATTTTGTTGATAAATGCTAATTACTATAACGCCATATTAGTTTGGCCAATCACTAAACTCTGGGCCAAAATGGCGACCATTTAGACAATAACTCAGGGGCTGATTTCCCATCTAGTGAAGTATTAAAACAAATATCTATGCCAGGGACTCAGTAATTAATTTCGGTCCAAACTGGGGTTTGAACCTATTTTCACAGACTGCCATTAGGTTGGAAGTTCACTGCTCTAACTATTGTGCCACCACGTCCTCTTCAATGCATCCTCCCCAGGAGGCAGGATGCACCTTTATAAATAAGAATATAGTAGCCCCTTCAGGACAAGAAATTAGGAACCTCTCTAGGATCAGCAATACAGAGGCCCTTTTAGAAACAGGAATATGTTTTTATAAATAGTTATAATAATATAAAAACAGTATAATATAGTATAAGACATAGAGTACACAACAGGGATGCAAAAATCACTTGCCCGGGTCGAGTGGAATAGAATCTGGGCGAGTGGTTTTCAAAAATCACTCGTCCGGTGGGCGAATATATTTTCTCAGTTAATGTGTAGAGAAAACAGTAGTCTGCAGACTATACGGTTGTGTTATGTATAGCAGCTATCATAAACATTGATGCAACAGCGATAAATTGATATATATATATGTATTCCTTATCTAGTGTATCTATTAATCTGTATACAGTGTTACAATGCTGCCTATCTGTAAATGGCTACATTAACATAGCTAATTACTACATGTGTCATGATAGACAGACATAGAGACATTGATTAATCTGTTGTTGAATAATCGATTGTATTTATCACCATTAACCAATCAGCTTGTCAACCTTGTTATTGATAAATCTGTGTGCCTGTCTTTTATTGCTCTATCATTGATGCCGTTAACCAGTCAGGTTAATCTATTCGGATTCCCTAATTATAACTCAAGCGTGGTAATCTATTACAATCAAAGACTTTTAAATATACTATCTAGACTAGACACTTGTTGAAATATCTGTAATTTCGGTTTCAAATCAATTTTTTGTTTGGTAGGCAAAAAAATAAATTTACTATCTTTTATAGTATAAATGGTCGATTTTCAAATGGGAAAATGTACCTGATACAAAATATTGATATGAAAAGTAAAACGATATACATGTGCATCAGAATGTCAGCTATAACATATGTAATTTATAGGAGTATAACTTAAATAATAATAAAGTTGGTCGATGACCGCAATTTTATAAAAAAGATGCATAGTTTTGACTTATAGTTTATGTACGCATCCTTTTGCCTACCAAATTTCCATAGTTATAGTCGATTTTGATTGGCTGAGATGTCAACCAAAGAATTACATATATTTTGTCTTTCTTTCTATTGTCGTGTCTAGTCTAGATAGTATGTTTAAACATCTTTGATTGCAATCTAGATTCTAATAAACGACAATATGTAAAAAAATTGTTAAGTGAGTTGAACCTCTACCTAAAAAGATAAAGTTTGATAATAAAAAATATGATAAAGAAGCCAGAACAAGAAAGTTTCTTCATAAATTGATGGGAGGAGAAAGAATGGCTAAAACATGACATCTCAAAGGACGTCATGTATTGCAACTGCTGTCGACAAAACTTGCCAAATGAAAAGGGTCTCATTGTTATTGGTATGAATGTCTTCAAGCTAGAAAGTATAAAGTTCCATGAAAAATCAATGTTCAATGTTCAAAATAGACTTTCCTATATAGCTAAAAATGCACCCCCAAGTACCACAAAAGCATTCTGACCAAATATATATATATAGGGATAGCACATGTCAAAATCATAATGTCCAAAGTTATATCAGTCACCATAATAAATAAATATACATTTAAATATAAACAATATAATAACAGTCTGAGACATTTATCATATCCATTAAATTTCAATTTCTGCTCCTATGTCTGGATTTCATCTTCATCTTCCCTCATTTCCTCCCCAATTTCAATTTCTTCAGCTAGTGAAAGGTTTTCTCTTTTATCTCTTAATGACATAGTCTCTGAGGTTGCATCAGAGTCAAGATCAACCTCTGAATTTTACTAAATTTTATATAATTAAATAGCACAGAATGTGTTATTTATAGAAGTTGTAATTCTACCTAATATTGACGTAGCTAATATATTATTACAATACCAATTGTTTGCTTTAAAACTAGGGAGTACTCCTTTAGTAGGGTTATAAAACCACACACTTCGTGTTTCAATCTGCAACTTTGATCACACAAGAAAAACAAGACTAGAGAGTGGTAAAAAACTTCTGACCATCTTTCATCTCCTCACCCTATGTATCTATATATAACTATGCATATTACAGCACAGCATGAAGCATGTACACTTCTATTGGTTCACTTTTTTGTGATGTTTCTCTTTTATCCACTAACTCTGTGGCAAGAACCATGGATATCAATATAATATACCATATAGAGATGCATCCATGCATGAACACACTTTCTTCATTCCTAGAGGTAGGAGACTCCTAGCTCCAATTTCCTAGTTTTATTAAACAGAGCATACACAACAGGGCCATTTGTGTAATGCAGTACTATAAAATAGATTTAAAATCAAGTAATATAAAAATATTTTCTATTTTGATCAATAGCATTCAGAAATAGACAATTTATGCTTCAATATTATTATGTTCTATAAGAAATAAATCAGAACTTGAAACATGCAACATTTAGCTCAACTCTTTGGCTACCATTAAAATGTAAGATAATTAATGAATACTATTAGTTACAAGCCTATAATGGAATAGTGACAGGACATGGACACAATGCAGAATGGGCTTTTGTGCTCTATCCTAGTCAGTAAGATTAATCCAAAATTTAGCTGCTAATATATTCTACATGATGCATGTGGAAATTTGTATAGCTAAGATGTGAAAATAGGAGTATTTATATCGTTACATACTATAAATATAATATATCTGCATATATTTAAAAAATTATTATGTAACTTAATTTGACCTAGGAAGGGCACATTGTCTGAATCCATCAATCACTTCACTTTGTTATACTGGTTAGTATACCAGTGACCACAATTGTATTGCATATCAGTATATTAATTGCTCATCTGTTACCCACTATCAGCAATGACCACTCGTCAGCTGTCTTTGTAAGACAATTATGGACTCAAGTTTCATATAAGTTTAAATTCTTTTTATTTTTCTAACATGTTCATACAAATTTTCTTGGACACTCAACTTAAAAAAATGTAATTCAGAATTTGACCATGTAATTTCGACCCATTGCATTTGTTAACAATGCAAATAGTTCAAAAAATAAAAATAAACCAAAAACTAAATCAAACATAATATATATAAGTTAGTAGTAAAGACTGAAAATTGAGTGTTTATTTTAAAACTTTCGGAGATTTAACAATATTCACTTTAGTTCATTGCAGCTGCTTTTAGAGTTTTAGTTTAATTTCATGTTAGTACTTCATTCTTGCAGTCTCTTTATTATGGAGTGGATCGCCGAAAATTTGAGAATAAATACTCAATTTGCAGTCTGGATTTTTCTTGACTACTAACATATAATAAATATGCTTCTAAAGGAGAATCACATTTTAATATAATACATATAATTACAAGACGTTATGATAAAAATATTTACATTGGACAAAATTTAAATGTACGGGATACCATTGGATTAATTTTGCAAGATCATTTTCTTTTTATTAAATTATTTCAAACACGTACGCTTAGCCAAGGAAATCTACATACCAGCAAGTATATTTGCTATAGTATATAGACTTCCTTGGATTTGTTAAAAGATGTGCATCTCAGATAATAGCCTTTACAACTCTCTTTGCTCTGTGATATGCTATGTTGATTATCATAAAATGAGCACAATCAGTTTGCGCAAACTTCCACGAACACTATAACTGAGCCACTGATAAATCTCAATACCTATATATTATAGGTCTCGATAAATGTACCTACACCATTGTCTGGGCATAGATTGAAATAAAAGATATGGATAGACATTAGGCGCTATTATTGGACTATAAGCTATATGGACCTATTTGGTATAAGACACCACAAACTTCTATACATAACAAAAAATCTAAATAATAGGAAGTCTGTGGAAGATACCCACTCATGTTTACATTATAGTTTGACAGTTTATAGTTGCATATATTATATGTACATAGCTGCAAGCTTCTATTTTTATACAAAATTGCATACACTTTATCTTACCCATGGAAAAACCAGTAATAAAAATGAAATTATATTGTTTTAGAAGCAAAATAGCTTTCATAGTGCATTATACCCCTTAGATTTTTCGCAAATAGTAGTGGAAAATATGCATTGTCAAAAACTGAAATTTTTCAAATTTAGGATTATTATTTTCTGATAAAATGTAAATAAATAAATTAATAACTCATTAAGTAAATTGAATATAATGGAAAAATCCACCTTTTTGAAATGCCTATATTTAAATCTTTAATCGAGACCACCTGGTAGAATACCTTTGAAAAGAATTGATTGCCAAGTTTGTGTCTATAATGTTGCTGATATATAAAACATTTATTGAACTATAACAAATATGTGGGTATATCTAAAAAACTAATTTAAACCAATATATTAATAAAATTGTAAACTAAACATTATCTTTAAAACAAATAATTTTATGTAACAGTAATTGAAATAGTTATGTAAGCTTTATTTTTTACTTATAGCACATAGATTTATTTTAATTTAACAATATTGTACATTATCAGTTATGTTACAGTATTGACCTTGACTACTTCATAACAATCGCTTATTTTTAAGTAATTCTTTGCATCACTAAAAGTAGGACATTGCTAAATGGAATGTGTGCCAATTCAAAATTTCTTTAAAAATTTTAGTCTATGCTCCTTATAAGCAACACAATTGTTTGTTATCTGACTGAAATCAATGCCACCCAATGCTTCTTTGTATATATTTAGAAGCATTACATGATTCAGTTGGCTTTGACACTGTTATATAAATAAGACCTAAATTCACACATGGTTAAAACAATTTTTTTACTCTTGGCATTTATTACTAGCATTATTAAAATTAAATTTACAATGTGGCAGAGTTCATGGGTCAATTGGCATTAAGTTTATTAGGTTATGATATGCAGTCACTCATGTAATATTAATTACATTTTATATATGGTAAGTTTTCAAATAGGTACCCTTTAATTTTTTGTTATATATTTGCAAATATTGTAGATAGTATTATTGTATAGAATTTTTAAACTATTCTCTATATTTTCAGAAATCATGTCTTTAAGAGCACAAGCATTTGCAAGAGACCTCAAAAATGCAATTATAGATAAGGACAAAAGGAAAGCTAATGCCGCTGTTTTAGAGTTGGTTAAATTAGATTCTGGCATTCAGATTGATACAGAAATGTCTTATGTGCCAGAAACTAGTTTTGGATCTCTTTTGAAACCCAATGAAAGAGTGTATGTTTATTTGTTACGTTTACTTGTATTAATTCATATTTATTTACAGATAATTTTTTATTCTAACATGATGTATAGCCACAACACCATGTATCTATATGTTCTGACTAAACATAATTAAGCTTGCTCTAATGACTAGTAAGTCTTCCTTTCCAATCAACCGACTTCTTGAGGTCAAGTAATTATAGTGTTCGCTCTTTATATTGAAGACCCTGGTTCGATACTCTGCTCACTTATAAGTTCCATAAAGAGTGAAACGTGTCCGAAATTTGATTATACGGCGATTGGCCAATTTTTAAATATAATTTTTTTATTTTTTTATTTTCTGTTATCTACTGTAATGCTATAGACTATAAAGTCAACTTTACAGGGCAAAAACATTCGTGTAAAGTTGACTTTACAGTGCGTGTAATATTTACAGTTCATGGAGAGAAAATGTTATTTATGAATGTTTATTAACCATGAAACATATCAAATGCTAATTTATATAACGCCTAGTTGATTGATATTGACATTTAATCAGAAAATAAATTTTCAGCATAAAATTGGTTTTTTTAGATTAATTGCTAGAATTGTTATCAATAAAATTAGTATGACAGTCTTACCTAACAATATGTACAACACAATAAAAACGTAATTTCAAGGGAAAATTAATATATTTATATGTGTATACCTATATATATTTAAAATATAGATCTAAAAATTATGCATAGAATAAAATTTCGTGTAAATAATTTTAACAATATCGACATTTTTCTATTTGAAGGAAAATATTTTACTTAATAAATTAGAAGCATATTTAATTATATTGTATTTTTATTTAAAAGCTTTATTAATATATATTTTTGTTATTTGCACAAATATAATGTATTAATTATTGTTGTTTTCACTACATTAAAACATATATTATATAATAAAGGTAATATATTTATTCACCATTGGCTATATTCTGTATATTTTTCAGTATCGTATCATTTATTCTAAAATTGAAACAAAATTCTTTATAAAGACTGCAACATGGGTTAAGTTAGAATTATTTGGTGTGATAGGTAACATTATTAATCTGTTTTAAACCCGATATCGTTAATTGTTCATCTTTTATTTATGGATTTATGGATTAACTTTCTTACTGTTTACTTCTGATCAATTATAGATTTTTACACTTAATTCTTACTTTCAGTCTAGCTGTTAATGTTGAATGCATGGAAAAGAAATTGGATAAGAGAATTCTTTTAACAGTGACCCCAAAAACAACGATAGAAGAAATGAAAAAACAGGTATGCTTTTCAATATTCTCGCAATAATAGAATCATTTGAGCAATTCTCTTAACTTGTTTATTACTTTACTAACTATAAATTCAAAGAGGAGAGCCAAGACATATTTGGACACAACTTTTGTTGATTTGTAGATTATTTTTGAGCACTGATAATTTAGATTTCTGTTTTTATAAAAATGAATCAAACAAATGACAAACAAAATATATTAGAAGGTAGCTACATAGAGAGGGAATACATTCAGCCTAGCTAATCTGAAATCTATTATTATTAATCATTTAAAAATCCATTATTTTATGTTAGTTTAATCACTTATTGATATGTATGCTCTTTAAAGTAATGTTTTCTGGTAGCTTAATTACTCTTAATTAATACTCAATAGAATAAACTCGTTATTTTATTGAATTTAAATTGGGGTCACATATAATTAAGAATACTACCCAACAGTTAAGACATATTTATTACTTTGCAAAAATACTGTATTGTGGTGGATCAGATTTCTATTGATTCCACTAATTTGATAGAAACTACATTAGTAAATCATAGGGCATATCACACAGCCATCAGGAAAGTTTAATTTTTGAATACATGTCTGGAAAAATCGGGTATCCCCCGAACACCTAATATGGCTCTAACTATATAATCTGATCTCTGTAAAAAACTTGATCATAAATTAACCTTTTTCGATGACCGCTTTGTTACAACGTGCGTACATAAATTTGTTTACATTAAAATATAAGAAATCAAGTGTTACGATGATCGATTAATAATGAAATGTGTAAAATCTGTCAAATATAAAATCTTTTTATTGATAAATATTACAATTATATTTTAAAGCATATATTGACCTAAAAATCTGCTCAGAGACATACCTATTTTCAGAAACTGGAGGATGACATGATAGGATATATCAATTTATATTGTTATTTAAGCAGCTCGTCTACATCTGCATACGTGCCCTGTTGGTTAAATAGCGTTTTGCCTAATTTCGTTTCGCCTAACCATTGTTATAGCAAAGTGTGATTAGGTAATATCTGAAACTTTCAGCTGGTTGCATTTCACCTAATGCGATTATGCATTTATATAATATATTATATTGAAGAAAAACTTTTACTTTTTTATATAATGAGGAAAAAAATCTTTGTAAATTACAATATATATTGAAGAATACCTTTTGTTGTTTTATTTTAGTCGTAATGCAATAAACATAAATAGACCAATAGCTATTATAGGCAAGATGCAATGTCACCGCCCTGTTAAAGCAAAAAATAAACTAGGTATATATTATATGTTACGCATTTAAAAAGTTTGTCACATATGTATTATACCTATATTACATATTTCCATAAAATACTAGTAGTTAATAATTACTCCAACAAACAATTGATGTGTATATGTTACTTCTAATTGTGTTAGTAGTAGAGTGGGTAGACCTATCACTCATGACTCAGCACAAGTGTAATTTAGGATGTATGCATATCTTTTGACCATATATATTAGTCTGGGTTAACAAGTGAAGTAACAGGTGAAGTATTAAAACAAATATCTATGGTTTTGACTCATTCTGTTTTCTGTCGATCTACTGAACAGTTGTCTCCTTGCTCTTTCGTTTATTTGTTATTACTACAGTAACGCTGCTTTAATTGTGGGCATGAGTGTCGCGGATTTGAAATTTTTTCCAGTGTCATTCATACCCCCATTCCGCGTGGAAATTTCATTATTATGCATTCTATAGTCCTTAGTACCTAAACTAAGGACCTATGTGTGTGTTTATTATTTTGAATTAATTATTTTTTAAGCAAAAATATGACGGAATATGACTTGATTTATATTTTTTAATTAATTAGATACAAACGGCATATATATTCCATGCCTTTTTGCGACGTGACAATAACACATAATTAGTATATAACTCAATATATACATCAAAAGTTTGTACTTTAAAGTTCTTTATTTAACTTCAAATACATTTTGCATTTCATGTTTGTACTGCCTAAAGGCTCCCTAAACTCAATAATACTTTCTAAAAGTGTCCACATTTTTCTTAAACTCTTAAATAATTATTTAAAAGATAGAACAGCCAGGTCTTTGGTGGTAAATATTTATTAACATCCATTAAGCGTGACCGGTTTCGGTTTAATAACCATTCTCAAACACTCCAAAATAAACAGTGAAATATAGAACAGAAGTGAGAGAAACATATATCAGTACAAAATGAAATCATAAGAATAATTACATAACTTGACCGAGTGCAAGAATGGTATAAAATACAACTGAAAGATGACGTAACAAGATTAAAATGCGCGAATCTTGATGAATCGATTGTAAACAGTAGAATTTAATTGAGTGTTTAGTCGAGGGTTGTAATGTTGTATGTACAGAGTTTCTAAGACACATACATCAATATATTTGGATGTTATGTCCAAAATCTTAAAATAATCAGAAAAAGCGATATGTTAAACGTTGCAAAGAGTGTAATGAATTAAAAGATGGTTTTTTTATGCTCGGAAATACGAATGTCGAGAATACGTTTAGTACGCCAATATATTGATCATTTCAAGAAGGGCAAAAGAAACTGTAGATAACATTAGATTTAGAAGGTATACTACTATTATATTTGGGCAAAATTAACAGATTTTTCAATTTGATAGTGGTGTAAATAATAGGCAGGGTAGGACAATGTCCAGTAAGATGTTTTGCAAAAAATGTAGTGTGAGTACACCTAAACTGTAGGAGTAACAAAGTATAAGAAGTAACATTCACATTGTTAGACAAAACATAGACTGGTAGGAGGTGGGGGTGACGAAAGGTTTACGTTTCTTGCTACTTGTGATAATTACTACTAATCATAGTAATCTAACATTTTTCTATGTTTTATCATTTTGAATAGTATTTTTTATAATGATATTTAAAAAATTAAATTGACATATTTCTGGCATGGAGCAATAAATCATAGTGGGCATGTTAATGTTTTTTTTAAATAAATAGAATTTGTGGTGATGCTGATTTATCAGAATATTTTTAAAGTTTCTAATTTCCTGTATTGACACATGATTTTATTTATTCTATACTAACCTTACTCCTTTTTACTATTAAGTGTTTAAAAATATAAATTATTTAAATACATTGTTATTATTATTATTTAAGCAATTACCTCATGTGAAAAATCATGTTAAATTAATATTGACATACTTTTAGATAAACTATTTCACATTTATAATAGGAATAAATGATAAGTATTTAAAGCTGTTAGATATTTGTTTTTCTTTTTATGAGACAAATCCTTGAATTAAATGATAATAATCAATACATGATGATTAAAACGTAATTTGTTATATCAGTTTTTCAGTTAATATCAAATTGTAATTTTTCGATTGTTTTTATAATTTTAAATTTTAAAACCTAGCGGTAAATATTTCATTTATTTGACATAATTATCTTGTCATAAACATAATTTATTGTGAAAAACTTAATTGGGTAATAATATTATAAAAATGGCGGTTATTTTGACAGAAGATATATTCCTCGAATGATTAAAATAATGACACATTTTCAGGTATTGGTATAATTAATATAGAATAAATTAAATATATTAGCACTGCAGTATTTTTTTTAGGATCCTGGCACAAAATAAGAACTGTTGGCTGAAGATTACTTTTTTTCCACACCAGTGTATACATTTGATAGTTGAAATGAATAAAAAAACACTGTTTTAACATTTTATATTATTTTTGTGTAATTAATATTATTATTATACATATCAGTAGTGTACATAATATAATGTTCTTAACATACTTCACTCATTCTATTTTAATTGTATTAATTCCTGGTTTCTTTTAATCAGATAGTGTTACTATTTCACCTGAGGAAGACTTCGGTCGAGGCAGTTTTCATGTTTTTTAAATAACATCTATACCCTATAATATGTTTCACACAACAAAACAAAATTATTTACCGACATGTTTTCACGAACCTATTGTATACTGGTAATAATGCGATTTAATAGACGTCCTATAAAAAGTCTGTGGTGTATATATACATATATATTTTCTAATTATTTTGTCATAAAGGCTAGTATCGCATGTACATATTGCTACATATATGCTAGTTTTATATTTCTTATAATTACAGTATTTTTGATATGGTACCTACATCCGCGAAATAAAGTATATATGTATATACTGATTATTTTTCTATACGCGTACTGAAACGAGTGTATAATATATACCCTCCCTATCTGTTTCTCTTATAACACTGTTACCTTTCTAACTTCGTTATGTTAGATACACCACTAGAGTAAACAAATTTCTCTTCCAATTAAATTTTTCAGGTGTTTGACTCATGTAATATAAAAAGGGAGTATCAATTTTGGATCATTGGAAATGAAGTGATGAGAGACAAATCTACGATCGGCAACTGTATCGGCAACGACATAGTCCTCTATATTTCTGCAAATGTTTTCACTCGTAAATATTTAATTCATTTTTAGTTATTATGAAATTTGAGTTTTCATTACTTTTATTACTTTATTTTATGTGTGATTAGTTGTTTTTTAATTATTAATTGTTTTTATTTCCTTTTAGCGGAAGAATGCAAAAAGGCGGAGTAGTAAAAATTGTCTACAAAAAGTTTGTGAACATACATTTGTTAAGGTTTTTTTATTAAATAATGGATTATATATTGAGATCATTTTGTATATATAACGTATGTACTTTTTTATTTTACGTGTAAGGTACATATCTATTTACATACTTTCACCAATGAACTTTACATATTTATATTTGATTCACTAATTTTGTTACATATAAATGTTAACCTGACCATCTTTGTATTTTTAAGCTTATTATTTTATATTAATATTTAATGTTCTTTAAATAAGTATATAAATTCAGTAATTTCCCTAAATCATAATAAAAACCTCTTGTGCTTTATTTTATAAAAGAAATTAATAAGATTAAAACAGGGTGGTCACCCGTCCTCGAATTTTGTAAAGTGTCCTAAAATGTCCTCAATTGTCCTCGAAATTTGGAGTATGCTCTAATAAAAACGTAATATTATTTTTTATGTATTATATGTCCAGTGCTGGTATGACATTCTAAACTCTGTTGTGTACACTCATGCATTATTTATTTGGGCCTCACGGTCTTCCTATTTTTTAAACAATTAAACAATTTTTTTTTAGTTTCAAGCTAAAATATTTATTTTTTCATATATAAATTTACAACCTGCAAATTAAAAAAAATATCCTGTATTTTTTGCCATTCTGTGTCATTGTCAATAACACCTCATACAAACAAGAAAAAAAGTTGAATGTATATAAATTTTCATAATGATTTTAAACAATTTATTATATTGTATTGATAAACTATGAAACACTGAAGTGGAACAATTTTATTTGGTACAGCTTTTAATAGAAATATTTTATATATAAAGTACTGTTACATTTTTGTGAAACATAGGTAAGTACAATAAGGCTGGTTGGTATCACTAGCTACACTTATATATATATACATATATGTATGGTTAAAGTATGTATGTATAATAATGTGTGAAACTTATTATCACACATTAGTAATATTTGATAACTGTAAATCATGGCATACATATACAAAAATTATATTTCTAAAAACTTTAACCAAATTGTGGTAATACATTTGTTATATTAGATATTCAATGTTATATATCCAAAGTGCAGTGATGATATATTGTAATTGTATCAAAAAGATTGAATGTTACAAACGCATTCTGTATTTAAGAACTTTTTATAATATATGAAATATATAACTTAGCATTGTCTGTAAGTAAATTGTCATTAAATTAAAATTATAAAATGTTCAATTGATTGTAATATATTGGAAAGGTTTATTATGAATAATATTATCCTTGAAAACTATAGTATACATCTATAAAGAAAAAGTTAATGTATTGAAGCTTAGTGTATGTAATTAAAAGAAACAAAAACTGAGATAATTATTTTAAATTATACTGAATTATATCAATTATCAAAAGATATAATATTATATTCATAAAACCTTTTTTTAATTCTATATTTGACAGAAATTTTGAAATAATATCTACATAATGAATTTATAGTATCTTATAGCCCAGCCAACTTGATCAGTTTACCCCATTTTTAGTTCCTTTAGAAAATACACTATAATGTATACTAATAATTGAATGTAAATATGTAATTGTATTTTCGTTATATAAATCATTATTATATTTTAGTGTCATCGAATTTTCAGCAAAAAAATTGTCCTCTAATTTTATGGACCAAAAAAAGTGACCACCCTGATACATGTGTTGAAAGCAATATAGCTAAAGAACTACCATTATATTATGCAATATTATAGCCAATATTAAACTAATGAGATTTTATTTCGCACATTTTTCAAAGTATTTGAACTATATTGTGGCGAATTATGCATATTTATTACATTTAATTGTATAAAATTGCTAAAACGTTATATATGTAAATTAATATATTATACTATATAATATAGGTTTCCCTATCAAAGGCTTCGACGTCAGATCAAATAGAGACGTCTCAAATTTGAATTTTAAAATTGCATGTTTTGTCAGATCAAATGCTGATAAGGCCATATCACATGCGTCTAGGAAACGTAAAATACTTATATGAAATTTAGTGTATACCCACTGAAATATGTATTTCAATACTTTGAGTCTGTTCAATATTAATTATTTGAAATGTATACAGTATACTGGTTAATCATAAATGAAATGTAAAAAAGCAATGTAGTAAACTGGTTAAATTTTCTTGAGAAACGATATTTTTTGCAAATATATTTATACTATTGCAAAAATTTTCTTTATATTTCTGAAGTGTTTACATTACATAATACCGAAATCTCTTTTAATGCTACAATAATAATAATCTTTTACTGCTGCAAGAAATAAACACTCGTTCGGTTTTCTTGGGCGGAATTACTTTATATGACAGTAGGTATATGACTTATACTATTAAATAGTGTGAGCATAATTACCTACAGTGATTGTCTAGAGAAACTTGATTTTTTTTAGTCAATTTAAATTTAAAATGAGGTGTAGCTTTGGGGAAGATCAGTTTCTTATAACTGGAGGTACAATTTGCCGTTATTTTTATAGCTGAAAGATGTATACACTGACGATATTCGCTATAGAAATCACCCCGTAAATACAATTTCTTTTATGTATAAGTAGTAGGGAAGGTGGAGCGCGAACTCAGTCACGTGACGTGCGGGGGGGGTGAGTCATGCTCATTCATGCTCAGATGCACTTTGAGTCCGGTGCACTTTGGTACGACTGTTACGTATGAGGAGGGGGGGTGTAGTCTCTACCAATCACGATCGAGTACGGCCAGAACAGGAAG
>JAYRBW010154053.1:0-14108 GCA_036023295.1 Invenusta paracnida | reverse complement strand
ATTGTAAAATCCCATTGAAAAAATGCTGAAAATGACATTTTTTACCCCTTTAAATGGTTATAACTTTTGATCTGGTGAACCAAATTTAAAACTAAGGCTATATTTGGGATTCTGGAGTTATGGGTATTTTTTTATATAGATTTTGTTAAAATGAGCAAATTAAAATTTCTGTCTGTATGGGCCATCAAATAATTCAAAGCCTATTAGTATTTTCTGGGCCAACCTGACAAATAATTTAAACACTATTAGTATTTGCAGGGTCAAACAAGAAATGAAAAAAAAGACAATTTATCTTTAAATTTTAATATAACAGATATATATTTAGACTTATTTTTATTACTAGTACAAATTACAATATGTAGGTACATGTAAAAGTTAAAATATATAAAATTAAAACTATACAAAAAAGCATAGATATGGATTAACTAAAATTATCTAAAAAATACTTCACATACTTAGCAGTTAAAATTTAAAATTGCACCAGTCAATAATAGTTGGAACCTGAGGCACCCACTTCCCGTTGGATTTGGTATTGTGGATTGTCATGGGCCCACATTTTCATTATGATGACAAGGTTAACCAGTGGCAGTGATAGATGGCTATTTGCAAAAAAAGAATTATCCCCTAGAGATTTAGTAAAATTGTGCATATTACAATGCCATCTGAATCTGTTGATTCCTTCATTGTAGTGCGTGAGTTGACAAGGAAGATTCCATTGAGGGCAATTGAATAAATTTTGAATCAACTTCCAATTGGCTAGCCCTTGTAAAATATTCATGTTGTTGCTGGTGATTTGGGGTAATAATGTTAATAAAGTAAACCCTTAATTAGCTATATCTTATTCATTCATATCATCATTTACTATTGAAATTGGTGCATGTGGTCATCCGGCCATATTAAATATCAAATTTAACAGTCCCGGCAATGTTTTAAAACAATTTTATTGATATAATATTATATTTTACAATTTTTTTATATATATATTTTTATTTAATCTACAACATTAAACTTCTACCCACTAACACATTGACATGTATAAAAAATATACACAAAATATCAATACAGCAAAATTTTCTTAAATATTACAAATGATTCTAATTATACACCTCTATCTCTATGTCATTACTTAAATATAGAATTCTTGAAAAATCCAAGAGAGTTACCTATTAATTACATCCTAAATATAAAATTCTTGTAATTTAATGCATATATTCTAAAAAATTCTTCAGTTTGTTATGCCTCAACTTTCCATTGAACAGCAAAAATGTGCTCTTAATCTTTATAATTTGCATGGCAGTTATCATCAGTCAGCTGCCCAATTCAACCAGGAATTTTCCCAACTGAATGTATCACACTCAACTATTCAGTATTAGGTGTTAACATTTTATAAGCAATATTGCCTTCAATCAGAACAGCATCAAAAACTCCCATTATGGCTCACATTCAGGAAGAAGACAATCAGCTCATACAGAAATAAACATCTTGAACATTGCCAGAGAAATCATCATGAAAGGGAAATTGATTTGGAAAGTTACAACAGATCTAAGCTTGAGTCATTACTGTGTGCAAACATTGTTTGCAATGACCTTTAACTTAAGCCCTATGTTTTGCAGGTTATACTTCATTCAATAGAATGACGTCATGATCAATATCAAAAGGCATGTGGTCTTCTTTTAGAACTTTTTTATTCTGGTGCCATTAACCCATGTCATTTCTTCTCTTCTGATGAATCAAATATATACCTCAATGGGCATGTGTAGGTTAGGAATGCTGTTGTATGGAGTATTCAGCAACCACCTGATCAATACAAAGAGCACAATTATCAATCCTGAAATGTAACTATTTGCTGCAATCAGTAGTGCACATCTTTTTGATCCCTATTTTGTGCAAGATGGTGTGGCTGTTAATCAGCAAAATTAAAGGCAATTAGTGTTACAACTGATAACTTATATGAAACAAATGTTTAGTGAGCAATTTGATAAAGTATGGTTCCAACAGGATAAAGTGACTCCCCACACAAAAATTCCTCAGGCTGCAGTTTTGAGAGAGATTGGTTTGTGCTCATCTTGCCCTTGACTGGCTGTCATTATCCCTGGATTTGTCTATGTGTGATTTTTTTCTTTGGGGAGCATGCAAAAACAAAAGTTATGCACAGGCACCATTTGCTAACACAGAAAAGTTGTGTGCTTGCATTGAGGTATTTGATCAGATGCACATGGATCCCCAGTTGCATTTACTTTATCAGCTGTTCCTCTGTGTTTTATTCAATGTTTAGAAATATGTCAATATTGCCAAGGATATTTTACTGAGCTTTACATTAATCCTTTGCAATAAGTGACATTACAATACACTATTGAGTCTGTAATTCATGTTAATTATATCAATAAATGCTTTCAATCTAAAACTTGATTTTTTATACACCCTGTGCTAAGACTTAAGTTAACCTTTAGGATTATAGTTGGAAAATTCAATATTTAATCATTTTTTTGCCAGATAGATTGAGGTTTCCCATTGTCAAATCTATTTTTTTTTAAACATATTCCAAGAAATAAAAAGTCACTACATTTTTAAAGGAAAAAAATGTCAAATTTTGGGCATTTTTTTAGAGTGCACATCATAACATTGCAAGTCATAATATCACAAATGTAAGTCAAAACATCACCATTACTAAGCAACAATTAAAAATTACCAAAAGTTAAAAATGTGTATTTTGGAAACATACAAAGTAATAAATAGTATATTCGGGGATGCAAAAATCACTTGCCTGGGGCAAGTGGAATTGAATCCAGGCAAGTGGTTTACAAAAATCACTGGTCCAGTGGGCCATACTTTTTCTCCGTTAATGTGTAGAGAAAACAGTAGTCTGCAGACTAGATGTTATGTATAGCAGCTATCATAGACATTGATGCAACAGCAATAAGGTGATATATATTTTACCCATTACCTAGTGTATCTATTAATCTGTGTGAAGTTTTACAGTGCTGCCTATCTGTAAAAAGCTAGCTACCAGGGTGGCCAGGGGTATGTGAATTTCACGTATATGTGTAAATATATGCAAATTTCTTTTAATATACATGAATATATGTGAATTTCTCTTTATATATGTGAATATACATGAATTTCTCTTTAAATTCTAAATAAAGCATGAACTAAAAATATTGTGCTAAAAATCCGCAATATCTATATCTCATTAATGAAGTTTGAATTATTTCCACATAGTTTCTTTTAATATCTATTTATTTGTTTATTGGCATTATTGTATTATTTTGTGTCTGAAAAAACAGTTTACTATAATAAAATGCTTTGGAAATGTTGTCTTCTTTTTTATATTCTCCTATTAATATAAACATTATAATGTGTACCACATTAATCATAATGCAATGGTGAAATTTTAAATTAACTGAAGTATTTATCATTTTGGATTTATTATTTTTCATTATAATAATCATACCGCGATGGTGAAATTTTAAATGAACTGGAGTATTTATCATGGCTCAGTATAGTAAAAATGTGTACAATGTCTTGTGGGAGAAGGAATTTATTTGGATAAGTGCAGTCACATTTAATAAGCACTATGCAAGATGCAAATTTTTCAATAGAATTTTTGGGAAAGACAAACATCCAATAACATGCTAAGGTAATCAACAATTTTTCCCATATCATTGACATTTGATATAGTTATTTGTCTAAGAATGGTTTTCAATTTTGTTTATTTTAGGGCATAAAACATTTGACTCATCTACAAATATCCCAGTCATCAAACACAATTGAGTCATGTTTTGGTCATAATGACTTGGCTCCATCATCTTCATCATTGGAAGAAAAGGAAAAGCCTTTGTAACATACATTCAAGACAAAAACAAATGTCATTTGCTCCGAGTTATTTTTTCTGTTGGGCTTAATAAAAGCCAATTTGTCAGCTAGAAGTATTGATGCAAGGATGTCACTTTTGCCTAGCATGTTTCCTGATTCAAATCTTCTGAGCTCACTCTTGGTTGCATTAAAAGTCATTACCTTGTTTGTTTTGGTGTTACTCCTTTCTTTGAGGCTAATTTGATTAAAGAGCTTTCAGCTTCTTGTGAGTATGTGACTATGTTTGATGAGTTATTGAATAACATTTCTCAGCCATGTCTGGATATCATTTTCCGATCTTGGAGCAATATGACCAACTTAGTAGTTACCAAGTATCTGTCATCTGCTTTCCTTGAAAGAATGTCAGCATTTCATTTGTTGGAAGGGTTTTCTAGCTTGTTGGAATGCGGAATTTGTTGGCAGTTTCAATTGAAAATAACATCAATTGGTCATTTTAAAACAAAAGTGGCAAATAGACAAAAATTGGACGATTTGACACAGTTGTTGAGTCTGGGATCTTGTGGTTTGCATGATGTGCATAGGGCTTCTCAGCTTGGCCATCGGGAGAGTGGGTGATTTGATTAATGATCAATTTTGACAGTTGATGAATGACCACTGGGATTTCAAGACCAAACTTGTAGCTTTCAAATCTTCAAATCAAGAATAGCCAAGTTTGGACACATTCTACTGGAACAACGTGGGATCTCACAAGAAATACAAGGACCTCTGGATGTTGATTCTTAAGCTGTTAACTTTGTCTCATGGAAATGCAACTGTAAGTTATATTTATAATTATAATATACACAATCTTTATATATTCATTTTCATCACTTACCAATATGAAATATTTATACATAATTATATGTTTAATTGTTCATTCCATTAAGGTTGAAAGCGGCTTCAGTATCCAATGCTCACAGTTACCAGAAAACTTGGTAGAAGAGACCATGATTGCCAAACAATGTGTGTACAATACAATCAATGATGTCAAGTCAATTCCAGATCTCATCACACAGCTGAAATGATTAAGGTAATTTATTTAGCAATTTCAGAATGTTTCAATATTATCATATCAATTTAAAACACTTAAACTAATAATTACAATGTTGTTTTTTATTATATTCATTATGAAAGGCAACCGTGGGTTCCAATTTTTGCTATACCATGGCTCTGGAAGAAAAAAGGACAAGGAATGGGACACAACAAATGCGGAATTAGTGAAGAAAAGAAAATCGCAAGCTCTACTAGAGGTCCGCAAAGTAGAGGCCAAAATTGCGACTGCTTTACAAGCTATCATCAAAAGGCGGAAGTGTATTGAGAACAATGACCTTTAACTTTTATCCTGGCCTTGGCTATTTTATCACTAGCATTTACACAATTACCTTAGGTATTAATAGTCTAGATAAGACAAATCATCTTTTCTTGTACATTTATAATATTGTACACTGTTTTTGTAAGTATTGCCAATACTATTTTACTATATTTTTAAATACAGTTTTTAACTGCCTTTTTTATTTCTATTGAATTTTATATATACGTGAATTTCAAACAATATACATGTATATGTTTGGAATTACAGAAAAATATATGAATCTATTCCAACACAGGTAGCATATGGGATATTATTTGATGAACCTAGCATTTCTATACTATATTTGGACATTTGATAATATCTCATTAAATAAACATGGAAGTATAATAAATTTGCAATTATAAATTGCTAACCATTTCTGGATTCAGTAATGTTTTAATATATATTATTAAAATATGAATAAAAACTGAAAATCATTTTGGTTACTAAAATACTTAATACTTACCATTTACCAATACTTATTTACTTGTGGTTATTTAAAATAATTTTAAATGCTAGTGTTTTTATTGACTTGTTCAATATATACATAGGTATACTTCTGGACATTTATAATCTGAACTATTTATTCATTTTAATTAAATATCTCTTACTATGTATAGTATTTCAATTTTCAATTTATAACTATATATCACTGTAATTCATCGAAACTATCCCATCTGCAAAACTATCCTATCTACACTGAAGATGCTATTGTACTTATGTACCACTAGTGCATGTTCTGATAAAATATTTTATCAATTATGATTATTAATAAAGAGGATATATTTGTTCTAAACTATCCTATCTACATATGAATTACTTATAATCAACTTATAAATTTCTTTAAATGCGATTTCACAACATTTCAAAAAATGCAGATAGGATAGTTTTGATAAATTACAGCAATATGATCCCACACTTTAATATAGAATGGTTATATAATTTAACCACATGTGTGTATATCCTTAATAATACTTGAATATTCCTTTTTAACTGATCATGTCTCTTTATAGTACATTTTTCATGAAAGCCAGTCATTTTCAAATTAAAATGCTTAATTAATATATTATTCATTAGCATTATATATAGTTAGCAAAATTGAAAGCCAGTCATTTTCAAATTAAAATAGTTGATATATTTATTGATTAACCCTTTAGAACTTGGGTGACCACATTATTGTTTGTCAAAAAACAATGTTTGTATACTGGGCAATCTGTGAGATAGTCTCTACATTTAAGCCAATATCAATAGCTAGATAAGACTAGAATGTATGACATAATTTTATTGGCTCCCTGGTATTTGAATAACAACATTTTTTAGTATAGTTGGTATAGGATAGACATGCAACTTTCTAGCACTGAGTAACTGAAGCAGTTAATAGAAAATAGATGTTGATGATTGACAGATATGACTATAATTTAATAACAGCACTATAATGAGACAATTGTTTTCAATATAATGCTAAAATTTATATTATTTAGATTCAGATGGAATTCTATTAAAAAATATTATTTTCAATGATCATAAATAAATTTATATTTTATTATAAAAATAGAGATTATATACATATATATATATGTTTATATATATATAAATGAATAGTAGGTATTCCTAGTTTATTTTTTATAGAGATGAAGTATATACATATAGTAATAATGCTTAATTATATATTATACTTACAAAAATAAATCTAAAACAATTTGTTGTGAAAATTCTTTGATTTTTGTTCGTTTTTCAAGAAAATGTTTTCCCTTTTTGTGTATAAATTGCTATATCTGCATTTGCTAATATATTAGCTGCCCATTTTTATAACATCTTGCTTATTTTTCAATATCTAATTTCTATTTTACTTTATAAATAGTACAACAAAAATAGACATACAATAAATTGAATTAGCATGTTACAAAAATTGGCCAATATACTAATTCTATTTCAATATAATATAATAATCAATGTTATTTTATTTATATTCAATTAAGAATTTTTTTATGTGACTTCTATAATCTGAGAAAGTTTATGTATATTGCACATTGTCAACAAATTAAATAGTATTCAGATTTTCATAAAGGTTGTGTGGCATGATTTTGAAAGTTGTATAATAATACACCATAACCTAGATAATGTTTTTATTATATATTATGTAATATAAAGCAAGATATTTGTTATATCTATGTTATGTCATTGTCAAGCAATATATACGAAAATATAATCCTTGCATCATTTCTGAGCAGATGGATATATATCATGCTATTTATTTATTTAATGATGGTATACATAACACCTGTATACCTGTCTAAATAAGGATAACACAAAATTTTGATATCTTTTAATTGCAATCAGTGTAGTAAATCACATAAATTCAAAATATTTTTTAAAATTCGTTTTACTACACATGTTCTTATTATCTATGTAGATAGTTAGTCATAAATATTTGTAGAAAATCTAAATTATCTTATGAAGATTTGTCTGTAGATAAATAGAAAAATAGATATCAAGATTGAATGTTCTTATGTATGTATGTTCTTACTTATATATTATAAGTATAACCATTATCAGATTCAATACAATGATAATCTAAAAAAGGAAAAAATTGTTTGCTGTAAAAATACATGATAATATACCACTTTTCAAATTTGTATAAGAGTGAAATGAAAGCATCACACATTTACTATAATAGTTTTACAGCAGTATCTATGTTTATAATTCTAAATACTTGTATTATATGAAATATGATGTCCATAATAATATTATTTATACTAAAACATATTATTCATCCCTCATAAAAGTCAATAAAACTAAGTCTATACTTCTGTTGTACATAATATAATAACCATTACTTATATTGTGATGAAAATTATTAGCTGTCAGATTTGAATTTTCATGCACTATAATATAATGTGTTCTAAGCAAGAACAGAAACAAAGCTATCAATGGAGAGAAGTGGCTAGTTGTATTTATGTATTAAGTATAAATCCTTAACTTAATCACAAATATAACTTTCTGCATTGTCACCCAATATGTGTGGCACATCATATAGTAAAAAATTCTTAGTTGTATTATTAATGGAAAACATCACTATTCTTAATGAAAATAAAAAGCTTTCGACAGGCCTTGAAATTTGATTATTTTGTATTGATCTAATGTTGCCCAATATCCAGGATGTAAGAATTGATGCTTGGTGGCATTGTTTAGCAAATACCTATTCTGTATTAAGTAATCTTTCAAAATCTCAATTATTAATTGTGAGTAATCCCAATGTCAAATGAATCAAAGACTTACATCACAAACTGCAAACATGAGCATTGAGATGCTAGATTCAGTTCTATCAATAAAACAATTTTTATTAGCACAAAAAGAAACTGTTATATCCAAGTTTGATCAAAAAAAGGGCACAACAGACCACCACCAGCACTTCTAAAGAAATTGTTAAATGCATATCAGAGTAGATGGGAATTTGTCAGAAAGTAAAAAAGGTGCTCATTAAAGCTGCAGATGAAACTAGAAATAAGTATTTAAGACACATTTTGAAAATATAATATGCAAAATCACTAAAATAAATAGAGTTTACAAGATGATTAATCTATTTCAAGTCCACTTGCCAACAATGCATTTACTTTTGGTCATAACATACCAATATTTGCTTTTACTCCTACTAGTGCTCTTATTGAATTGATATCAATTCATATTCATATGACAGAGCAACTTCATATTTAAGATATCACATATGCTTAAAATTCAACCAAAAAATTACTTTTCATCAAGAAAAGTGACAGACCATCATATTTTTGAGCATAATTATTTTTTTAAATGATAAGCTAATGTTTGAAATCTATTGTTTCAGATCATTAACATAATATCTTTAGGTTCTTATTTTCTTACCAATTATTTGCATTTATTCCATATTCACTTATTTTTCTTATCCATATGTATTCATTGGATATTGTTATTTTACATACCCACATTCAAATAGGGATAGTTTTACATTATTCCTCAGAACTTGTTATTTTACATAATGATAGTGATATAGTTAAAGCTTTGTTAATTGTATGTTTATCTGCTTATTTTGACATAAGTGTCAACTTATCTGTATGCCTAATGATAGCTTATTAGTTTCTAGGTAGTCAGGGCCAAAAAGAAAACTGCTATATTTTACAGATTAAGCATATAAAATTTAAAATCTATTTAATAGAGCCAAAACTTAAAGTAAGAAAGGTAATATTCACAAAAACCATTATATAAATAGTTCTAAATAAACATACTTTTATTGTAAGTTATTATATGAAACATTATTTAAGATATTTATTACCATTACATCATGTGTTATTCATATGTTAACTACAATTGAATTCACCTATATCATATGAATTGCTTTTTGCTTCAAGCTTGTAATGTACAGAAAATATTATTCAAATATATGTATAAAGCTATTTTTCTGTTTTTGCTTGTTATGATGTTTGTAATGTTATTTTACTAAAATTAGTTAAATGGTTTTTTGTAAACATAGTATGTACTATTAGTACACCACAGTTAAGTTCAAAGATTTTATTTAGAATTATAAAGTTGGTATTATTTTTTGTTTGCTTTTGCGTTGAAATTTTTATTTTAATGTATTATTCTACCATGATATATAATCTCTATTTTTGCTTAAAATTGAATCTTAAATTAAATAGGCATCCACTACTATTCAATATAATAATTATAAATTAAGATAACTTTTACTTATCTATAAATTAAAAATAATAATGAGAACTTCCCATTTTCAATATAGAAACATATTGGTATTAAATAACGATGTACATGGACACAATGTTAGAAAAGTAAAACTTCTTTTCTTACACCGAATGCATATAATACCAAAACATGTATAATTTTCTCTGCGATTAAAGACGAATAATTTGTGGTCGCACTCAAAACATAAGTACACGTATAGTAAGCAAATTACTTTAAAACATTGTTTCTGCATTTTTTATAGAACTTTTACATTTCATGTATATACGTTATTAATACTTGCAATACTATACAATAATACATTGTACGATTTCGTATGTTTTGGGGTAACCATGTCTGCTACTATACTATCACATGTATCAGATTTCAAATATATACGACATAAGTATTATGTAACTATTATATAACTAACTTAATATATCTATAATTTAAGACCTACATTTTATTATTTATATATATATATATATATATCAAATTCTTTCAGTTGGATTATGCATTTAGTATTTTTAATGTGAAAGTATGTACATATTTCAATTTTTTGCAGGTTTATCTTGTTAAAATGGATTTTTTACGAGGCACTATCTCTTTTTTTCATTGCGCTGTGACTGACTATGTTATTTTTATTGTCATCGATCTGATTTTCAAGCAAGCAATTATCCATTCACAGTAAGTTAACACTGTTTTAGACTTATCATAGAAATATATTTGTATAAGTTAATTTCTATTATACAGGTTAATTTCTTTAACATCTTTATAAAATTATTTTACTTGGCAGTTATGTTTATTTAAATCTGATTTTTTTCGTGAAGTTATAATTAGAGTCTTTTTTCCTAGTTTTAATTCCATTATAAAATTATTTACAGTGAATACTGTCAGAAAATGAAATTCGGTCTATCACGGTAGGATACTGCATAGTATTGTTTTATTTTTTCTACTAACCAATCGTTTGGCGTGTCCTATATTATTCAAAGATAGTCATTACATTTGTGTACAATCAAATCCAGTGTGTATTGCAATGTGAAAAAATATACAAATATATATGTGCTGTAGGTCTCTTGTAGTTTAAGTCCATGTTTTTCTAAACTATAGTTTTGTTGTATTACTATTTTTGTTATGATAACGTGTGCCTCACCCTATGTTGTTTTTTAATCCATGTAATACAACTTGCTTATAATTGTCACATACATTATTCGAAACGTTTCATTACTATACATTGTAATCTATTAATTTATTTTAAAGTAAAAGACAATTGACATTATAACTATTTCATGTGTTTTTTCTTTCTACTAAATTTGTATTAATATAACTGATACTATTCTATTGCCTATCAGTCCGACAATATGTATAGCAATTCTAAAGTCTAACTCCACAATTCACCCGCTTTCCCTATCCCTCACAGAGTAAACCGTGAGAAGCGCAATCTCTTCCTCATCGAGGCAGGTATCCTGACAGGAGTAGGTCTATTTATCCATTTGGCCAACCACTTCCCCTATGTGATATACCTCCTCGCAAGTCTCAATGCGGTCTACGCCCTCTCAAAGCAATTTGTGACTCCGGGAGAGATAGCGCAATTCTCCCGACTTATATACCGCTTCCTTCACTGGCATATATCTTCTTGGTTCGAGACTCTACAGCGTTGGCAGCGAATACGCAAGCGTAAAGCGGGTACTGTATATTGCCAACCACTCTATAATTAAATTCTTTAAATCAAGATTAATTGTTTATAGCTCCGAGATTCTTATCATGTTGATGTAGTTATAAGTCAGTTTTTACTGACGGGTCACTGACGCCGCACCGTGTACTAAAAATCAAACATGGCCAGTATTTAATTATTATAGATAATGGTTTCAAGACTAATGTTTTGCTTTATTTTCATGCCAGTCCATGACTTAATCAGTTGTTAACTGAAAAGTTGGTGGTTTGAATCCACCCGAGGGTGTCTTTTTTATTTAGATTATATAAGTATGAAGGAAATACAAGGATTATTAAAAGATGTATGATTTAATATTATGTTTATTTACCTATTTTAAATATGTAACATTGATAATTTGATAATAATTATATAAAAACTATAGAAGGTCTCTGGCCTTCTGATGGGTGTACAACTTGTCGGATTTGGAAATACCAAACAGTTTAGTTGCACAATTAAAATGCAACAACATTTGAATCACGGAGCTTTCAAACAACCAGGCAAATTGAAATGCCAAAAGGGAAACTATGTAGGTACTTCATTTAAAGTCTTTGGTCAGTACTTTTACGCTCAATAATAAACTTGTGTATTCAAGCTCGCATAAATCAATAATAATGAGATGGATTGCCAAGCAGAGTGAGTACCCAGCCTATTTTTATTCTAAACGTTTCCACAAAATTTATCACTGAGTTACTTCGTGTTATCCAATTTTAGATCAGTTTTCACGATAGGTTATATTTCGATTTGCTGCCAGTGTGAACTCGATTCATCTCGTTTACACATGGCAGAAGGGGATTTTTCCTTTAATATAACCTATCGTGAAAACTGCACTAAAATTGGATAAGTGGTGTTCATTTGTATTCATCCTTCTGTTACGGTAGCAAACCGAAATATAAACTATCAGTGTCGCTCTGTTGTGCACATTTTCATTTAATTTTCTAAATCACAAAATAACCTTTCTATGTTCAGATCGAACTGCACTAAAGTTGAATAAAGCAATTAGCACCATCGCTGTCTGTGTGAACTCGATTAATATCTTGTTTATCTTGAGTATAATCTCGTTTACACACAGCAGCTCTGGTACTAACTATAATTTATTTCATCGTTCTAAACATCTCTATCTAGACTAATGTCTTTCATATTGTAGTAATTTTATGCGTGCACTTTGTTACTTTGATATTGTTTATTTTATTACACTCTGTAACTGTTTTTATTACTAAATATACTGACCAGGATTAAGGAAAAAGTGAGAAAATAAAGTAATGCTTCATAATTATCAAATTCGGTATTAAACGTTTAGTTTTATGTCGTAATAAATAAATTTTCAAAATGCATGAATGAAACATTTGAGCTAGAAATTTTATACATGAGTGTTCCATAACGTCATGTAAAATTATTATAGGTTTTTCAATTGTATTTTTTTTACTTCTATGATAAACACTGAGATTAGTGTTTTTTACTACTCTATTTTATTTTGAGTATATATTAAATTTCAAACTTCTAATGGATCGATTTTTTAGTTTTACTAATGGGCGTAACTTTACAATAAATACATTAAACAAAATTTTTAACAATTTGGTTGTTAAATTTTTGTACTCTCTACGTAATAACATATCCTAATCAAGTCGAAAAACATGTGATCTGAATTATAAATTTATCAATTTTTGAAACTTTTACAAATGTATGTATCGTCATGAGTATTGAATACTCGTAATATACGTAGCCATATTTTTAAAATACTGATATTTCACCCGTTATTAAACACAGAGCAACCACTCTTCTTGATTTTGTATACTTCATGTGGTAAAATTTGTATTAATCGCGATAATCGATGTATAAAATGGTAAAGTAATAGGTAGTCGATTAATAATTTCACTATCCTATAATTTCCTAAATAACTATCCTATAATTTCACCCCCGCCCCCTATCCTACCGGGGGTTGGGGGCCAAATCGGTTTGCGCTCTTTTGTTTTTACTGTCTTTTTTTGTAAAAGACGCAGCGACATGAGGTCTACGGACTTTTCATATTATTATGTTCTGCAACTTTTAAAACCTTTTTTTGTTTCTTTAGAAGATTCCAGTTTAATTAAACAAATATTTATATGTTTTGGATACCAAAATTCAGAATAATAAAAATATAATAATATAATTTTATAGATTTATAAATATATATATAATAGTACCAGAGATAAATTGGAAATATCAATTAGAATATACATTTGATAAAATGAACAAGTTATATACATTTTGGACATAAAAATAAAGCGAATTTATACGAATAGGAGATAATAAAATTTGTGAAATAAAATAAACATTATAATAGACGAATGGCACGTGGTAAAGTTAGACACAATTCTGGCACCTGCCCTGCCATATGCACTAAACACATACAAAATTCAGCCCAGCCCCCCCCCCCTCCCCCCGCCAGTTTCTGAGTGTGTCAAATAGCCCGGGGAGGATAGCCATAGAGTTGACGTGACTTAGAAA